>JBBPBX010095202.1:0-13242 GCA_038048925.1 Garcialebias charrua
AAAGGTTCAGTATGCAGTTTCTGTAGAACTGCAGCACTTAGAAATATTTTCAACAGGCAAAGCATTCTGATCCCTCCCCCTCAGAGCCATATATGGCTCTGCCCCCTTGTGGTCTGTTAAATTTCAAATTCAAGCTCTGTTTTTATTGGCTGATTCAAATTCAAGCTCTGTTTTTATTGGCTGGTTACAAACTCTGTTTTTATTGGCTGGAAAATGGTGGGTCACCTTTTCTTTTTAGAAATGCTTATTTACCACCTGGAGAAGCAAGGGGACAATATATATATATATTTTTTTTCAGAGATTACCTGGCTAACATCAGTCTGTCAGGAGGTAGTGACAGAGTGAAGAAATATGTTCATAAAAAAAGCTACATACTGAAGCTTTAATGAATTGAAATAATATTTTCATTGAAATAAGACATCAGGGAGTTGCAAAATTCTGTGGAAACTATGTGAGAGGGTAGAGAGTTGGGAGATGAGAGAGAACGGTGAAGGAGAGAGAACAATGTCTTTGAATTACCAACATTGGAACTGATGATGTCTGAGAAGTAGGACTAGAGAAGACAAGACTGGGCCTGCTCCATAACATCCGTGCGCATAAAGGAATCAATTTTGTAGCGTCTACTAAAAGCTAAAAACTACCCCGCGCTCGGTTCGGATCATGTGAAATGTGACGTAATGACGTCAGTGCGACGAGATGACGTCACTACGAGTAATCGAGAGGGACAAAAAGACCTCAATAGAAGTTTTAGGACTCGACCTCTCGATAAATCGGGTACTCTGTTAAAGCACGACCTTCCACTGAGCTGTCTGCTTGTGAATCCTTTGTGATATAGCAGGAGATGGAGTGGGAAATCTTCACATCCCTTGGGGAATTAGCTGGAAGTTTGTTGCCGAGTTTGCTGGTCTGCTACGTCGCTTTTCATCTTCCATGCATTTGTCGTATTTCCAAAATACTGTACCACATTTTTACTTCACACTTCTTGCAAACAACCTTGCTCTTGTTAAGCTCTGTTTTCCTCGCAACATTGTAGGATCCAAAATGACTTTTCACTGAGTTTTAACGACGAAGTCGTTTCTTCATGTGCTATGTTTGCAGCCTTTTAACGACGAAGTCAAAGTCAAGTAGCGGGTTGAATCACGCTGTCCTCCCGCTCCATGCTAGTGGACTTCATTCAGAAAGGGTTAACTAACTAGCTTACTGTACTGTGGCCTACAAGGCCAAATTCCATGGTAATGGGTGGTAGGGCTGGGCCATGTAATATCGTTCCCAGTAATACCGGTAAAAAAAAAGCTTGCCCGGGCAAAAAAGTTATATCATGATATGTTAATTTCATGACGTAATACGTCGGGACGCCCCGCCCCCTTAATATCCGACCGCTTCAAACGACGAAACCGAACTGCGCCCCCCCCCCCTCCACCAGTCTGCGTGCAATACTAGCTAGCTAAAATGCTAAAAACAAACAACGTGCGTCTCAGCTTCTCTCCCCCCTGCTCTAAACTGCACAGGTACAGACAGATCCACTGTCTCCCCCTCCCCCCGCCCCGCTCTGAGCTGCGTGTTCCGGCTGCATCTCTCCCTCGCTCTGAACTGTTGTTACAAGCGCGCGGCTCAGCTGTCTCTTAAGTTCCACAGTCGGTCCATTACTAAGGGGCTTCAACACGGACAGTCCTGTGGGCAGGAGCAGAAGGCATCCTGCTGATTCAGTCTGCCCAAGAGGCAGGTGATCAGAAAAAAATGAATCAGAAAATTATGGAAGCTGAAACACGAACAAGCTTCAGGGTCAGCTGATCACCTTGTTACAAGTTCTGGAAGTTATATTTCATTTAAACGCAACATATACAGTATTTTGTTGTAGGTTTCATTTATGCTCAACAGATCTTAAGATTCATTTTATTTAGTTTTAGGAAACTACACCTGCACTTTAGTTTTTGTGGTGGATTTTGTTGATTTATATTTTGTGCAGACGTTTTCAATCTAAATAACAGATCATTTTTATTTTTAAATTTTTATACTTGGAGACTGAATATTTTACAAAATGAAGTAATTTCAGTAAAATTACCTCTTGTTGTTTTTTAAAATTTTATATAATACTACAAAGCAACATGTTAAGTTAATTTTGTCAAATAAATAAATGTGATTTTTTTCTTCTTTTTTTTTTGGGTTATATCACGAAATTTATCGTTATCGTGATAATGTTCTGAAATATCACAATATAATTTTTGAGCCATATCGTCCACCCCTAATGGGTGGACACGTAATGCAATACTGTATGCTGTACGCTCGGGAGTAGGAGCAGAAAAAACAACAAAAAATAACACATTTTAAAATAGATTTTTGGTCTTCTGGAATGGATTCAGAATTGTCAGGACTAGGAATCTAGATTGTTTAATGAATTGATTTTTTTCTGCACCACTAATAATAATGATATGGCCTATGATTAGAACCATGTTATGAAGTTTCATTTAGTTTAGCTTTTAGCCAGAAGTGCCAGGTTTATTTACCTAAATGCATCAGCTGTTTCTCTTAATGTGACTGTATGTTAAACATACTGAATTGTGATTTGTTTTGAGAAGTATTGATACATCTCAATTCTTTGCTAACTCTTTGCTTTATTATATCCTAACTCGTCACTCATTTGAGGACCAGAATGTTCAAATTTTGGACCGAGAGCACAGATGGTTTGAGAGGGGGGTGAAGGAAGCTTTGTATGTTAAGAGAGAAAAACCTTCTCTTAACAGAGGAGGAGGTCTGAGATTTCAACTTTCTAAGACTTATAACTCAGTTTTGGATTTGATTCCGAAACGTTTTACACTGGATGGGAGCAGGGATGTCTTGTCTGTAAATTAGACTAACAAAGTTTCTCTGAGTAGCCTCTGTTGTTGTTTGGGAGGTGTTTTTTGTCAATTTACATACAGTTTTGTGTCTTCTACCAGAGACCTCAAGGGAACCTCCTACTGTTAAGGTGTGATCTTTCAATTTACATGTATGTGTTACAAACCCCCAGGTGTGATGTGTTGTTTTGTCAATTTAAATAGAATGGGCATGTTAGGTATTTTGTGGTGTTATTTCAGTTTCCAATTTCATATGTTGGTGCGTGGCTTGTATAAAACTTCTCGTTCTCACAGCTTCCATTCATTCAGAATTGAAAAAGACTTCTGGACAGAAGTCGAAACGTTTTCTGCAACAAATAAAGTCCAGTTGATCCTGTATTGAACGCCTTTTTTGATTATATCCTAACTCTTTGTCTATACAGTGACTGTACTTAAAACATACTGAATTGTGATTTGTTCTGGGAAGCCTTATGGTATTTTAGCTCTTATTTAATACATCCCAACTCTTGTCTTTGTAGGAGAGGACACAAGCGTTTTCAAGTGTTCGGTTTCCAGGGAGACTGAGTGCAGCCGTGTGGGGAAACAGTCGTTCATCATCACTCTGGGCTGCAACAGTGTCCTCCTACAGTTCTCTTCACCTGCAGGTACACCCAGACTAGAGCTGGGCAATACGGACAAAAATTAATGTCTCAATATTTTTTACAAAAATCACCATATACGATACATATCTCAATATTTTTTCTTTCCATCAAGTAATAACAAAAATATATTTGAGTCAAAGTTTTGTCCCAATTGTCACACAGGCACATTCATTAACAGCTGTAACTGTACAAAATAAATGCATAAAAACTAAACCATTTACATATAGGCTATTAATAGCAGTGTTTCCCTTACCATCATACAAGCGGGGGTGCCCCACACCATCAACAGAACTGAGCACCCCGCCTACCAAACCAAACTTCACCCGGCACTGGCATAGCACTGAACTAGCAGAGCAAAATACAGGCTTTTAGCTAAAAAGCTAAAGGGAGCAGTCACGTTGCCTCTTCCCTCATGCCCCCCGCCCCCACTCAAAACAAGCTGCACTCACACATGTGACCTTCCCCCCGTCAACAAAAATCATGGATGAGATGAGCACCCCGCCATGGCAAGTTAACTAAGGAAACACTGAATAGTTTATATTTTAGACATCTATTTACATTTATTAAATAATAATCTTCTTCAGCTGGGGGCAGCTGTGGTTGAGACGCTAGAGCAGTCGTCCTCCACTGGGAGAGTTAGGGGTTCGATTCCACCAGCAGTCACATGCTGAAGTGTCCCTGGACAAGACACTGAACCTTCATTACCTCTGATGTGTCCCTTCAGTGCATGAATGTGATAAAGCTCTGATTGTATGAGTGGGTAAATGAGGCACAGATTGTGTGGTAAAGAGCTTTTAAGTGTCTTGATAAGATAGAAAGGTTCTGTACAGTCCATTCAGCTGCGCCTCCTTCACGTTAGTACGCATTTGTGAACTACGGTAGTGAGCCCCCACTTGGAACCTTGAAGCTGCAGCTCCGACATACCTGTCTCCTTCCTTAAAATAAACCACGGTTCAGAGCTCATTTATAATAATAATAATAATAATGAATTCAATTTATAACGCGCTTTTCATTAGTGAAAATCTCAAAGCGCTACACACATTGAATGCTACACACATTCATATTTTCAGCATTTAGCGTGCTGTGCCTTCTCGAGGAACAGAGAGAGGAAGCGCAACATTAATAAATCAGCAGTTCATCATATCACTAAAGATACGGTCCCGTCTCAGCTGTGTGGAACAAGACGGCTAAAGCGTTAGCCATCTTGTTAGCCGTTAAGGACCGTATCTTTAGTGATATGATGAACTGCTGATTTATTAATGTTGCACTTCCTCTCTCTGTTCTTCTAGAGCCCCTTTCATAAGTCAAACCCGCGCTATTCCCGCACAGACCAGTCTGGCTTTAACCCTCCTCAGGTCATTCATAAGACAACAGGTGAAGGCGGGTAGGTCCCGCTCACAAAAACGTGTTCATATATGAAGCCGGAGCGCGGGTCCAAAAGAGGCGTGGAGCTGAGTTGAACTGGACCGCGACGTATTTATTGTGGGACAGACGTCAGACGTGTACAAGTGGTCGTGTCATTTTTAATATTTCCTCAGTAATAAATGTACAACTCCCTGACGTCTCCCTCCCTCCCCTTGTGTGCGCACGCTGGAGGGAGCGGACGTCACTCGCAGCGGACACACACACACACAGCGGAGCTGTGTCCCTCGATCAGCGCGCGCGCGCGCGCACACACACACACACACACATACACAGCGGAGCTGTGTCCCTCGATCAGCGCACGCATGCACACACACACACACACACACACACACACACACACACACATACACACACACACACACCTGGTACGTAAACGTGTTGAAGACCCCAAATGGAACCTAATCAAACTCACACACACACAGCGCCGCTGCTAGAGAGAGAGGAAAAAAAAGGCGAAACTAGCTTAATACAGTCGTTTCGTGTCATTTTTAATATTCCCTTGTTAATAAATCTGCTGTTGATTAATCCTGCGGTCGCACACACTGATGTCATCTGTATTCTGAGCGCGGATCGCGCGTCTTGCATTCAGAAGTGGGTCTGCCCGGCTCGGATCCGGGGCTGAAACTATGAACTGTGGCGGCTCAACGGCGGATCAAAGGCGAGTCAAATTAACTAGGCAATGTGCGTTCGTGTTTTTTATGAATGCTCGTTGGAGGCTTGAACACGCATCAGAGCCGGATTGAGCTGTTTTATGAAAGGGGCTTAGAAGGCACAGCACGGCTAAATGAAGAAGGTGATTGGTGTGTATGAGCTGGTAGCTTCACACGCTCAGCTGCTGTGTTTACTGCTGCTAAATGTCTCCTGCCCGCCCACCTCCTGGAGGAGCAGGAAGGGAAGCGTGGCTGAGGGCTGTGTTTGTGTTCGAGGAGGGAGAAGGAAGACGGCAGGATTTCCAAGTATAAAACTACATGTATATTGTTTTATATAGAGGAAAGCTCTGCAGAGAGTGGTGAAGGCTGCACAGAAGTCTGTTGGAGTCAGTCTCCTGAAGGATAAATCACTGTTATACACGTTAGTATGATTAAACCTATATTATTCACATGATCAAACCTATAGTAGAAGTGTTTCTATTCACAAATGTGTCTCATGTAACCACAAAGGGTTTTACATGTTCAGGTGTGCCAGCATTAATCTCACGGACCAAGCTGATGGACCAGGCCTCGACCCACGAGCCACCTCTTTGAAGCAAACCAGAGCTGCACATAACACATTCCAGGGGGGGAGGGCACACATGCAGCAAAAACATCTTTGGTGTACCACACACATCAGAAATCATGCTCAATACACAGGCTCACACTTAGTTAATCACACACAAGGTGCACAGGACAATAACTTGTTTAAACTTAAGCAAAACTCGTTTAAATCTAGAACTGCTCCTCTGAATTGGCACAAACAAAGAAGCACACAAACTGATAAAGGTCAGGAAGCAGAGACCTTGAGCAGGATCATAAATCTCGTTGCTAAGGCAACTATCAGGTTTAACCAATGGGATAACAGCAGAATCCCAAAACAATTTATGGTACCACATAACATCACGTATCAAAGAGACACTTTAGGCATTCCTGGAGCGACTTCACGGCGAGAGGTTCGATCCAGCAGCTTGGTTCGTGTGCACATGAATTGACCTAATGCCCATTTTCTGTTTATCCTGTTTTAAACCTGTGTCTTAATCAATAAACCTTACTTTTTCTAAGAAACGCCTGGTCATTCAGAACACGTCTTTAACTGATTTATCCTTCACTCCCCACAATCACAGACATTTACACCTCCAGATGCAGGAAAAGAGTCACCTGCATCATGAAAGACCTCACTCATCCAGCACACTCACTCTTTGCCCCACTCCCCTCAGGACGGAGGTTGAGGAGCATCAAGTGTAGAACCACTAGACTGAGGAACAGCTTCTACCCTGAGGCTGTTAGACTCATGAATAAATAAAAATAAAATAAAAAATAAACACTGCAAAATATCACATCATACTGATGCTGATCTGTTTTCTTGTTGCTGTGTTCATCTGTGTTCATCTGTGACCATCTGCTCATACAAACTCATGTTCGTGCTGCTGTTTATTCCCACTATATTAGGCTTAGTGTATTACTAGTTGATGTTTTTCTTAGTTAGTTCTAGATGTTATTACTGTTTTTCTCTTTCATTTGTTGTTGGATGTAACTGGGACCTCGTGTACATAATCTCGTTTTCATCACATGTACCACATGCGGTGCAAATGACAATAAAGACTCTCTCTGACTCTCTCTGACTCTGTTATCCAGATAGTCTCAACTTATATTCCCCCCCCCCCAAAAAAAAAATCTCCATCCATTATCTTTCACCCGCTTCTAACATTTTGGGTCACGGGGGTTGCTGGTGCCCATATTCAACAATCACTGTGCAAGAGGTGGGGGACAATTGGACAGGTCTCCAGTCCATCACAGACACACAGAGACAAACAAGAAAAAGAACCATTCTCTTTCTCTCTTTCACTCTCTCTCTTTCACTCTCTCTCTTTCACTCTCTCTCTTTCACTCTCTCTTTCACTCTCTCTCTTTCACTCTCTCTCTCTTTCCAAGATGGCCGCGCTCCGACAGGCAGCAGCTTCACCGGCTCCTAGTTCATCTCTAGCTGTTAGTAGTTTTTATAGTGATTCTGTACCTGACTCTGCACATTTTATGCGGGTGAATTATAGCCGACTGGGGTGGTGGTTCCCCTATTCAAAAAGGGGGACCGTAGGTTGTGTTCCAACTATAGGGGGATCACACTCTTAAGCCTCCCTGGTAAGGTCTATTCAGGGGTTCTGGAGAGGAGGGTCCGTCGGATAGTCGAACCTCGGATTCAGGAGGAACAGTGTGGTTTTCGTGCTGGTCGTGGAACACTGGACCAGCTCTACACCCTCAGCAGGGTCCTGGAGGGCGCGTGGGAGTTTGCCCAACCAGTTTACATGTGCTTTGTGGACTTGGAAAAGGCATTCGACCGCGTCCCTCGGGGGGTTCTGTGGGGGGTACTCCGGGAGTATGGGGTACCAGGCCCATTGATATGGGCTGTTAGGTCCCTGTACGACCGGTGTCAGAGCTTGGTCCGCATTGCCGGTAGTAAGTCAGGCTCGTTTCCAGTGAGAGTTGGACTCCGCCAAGGTTGCCCTTTGTCACCGATTCTGTTCATAACTTTTATGGACAGAATTTCTAGGCGCAGCCAAGGTGTTGAGAGGATCCGTTTTGGTGGCCTTAGAATCGCTTCTCTGTTTTTTGCAGATGATGTGGTCCTATTGGCTTCATCAGATCGTGATCTACAGCTTTCACTGGAGCGGTTTGCAGCCGAGTGTGATGCGGCCGGGATGAGGATCAGTTCCTCCAAATCCGAGGCCATGGTCTTGAGCCGGAAAAGGGTAGCATGCCCTCTCCGGGTCGGGGATGAGGTCCTGCCCCAAGTGGAGGAGTTTAAGTATCTCGGGGTCTTGTTCACGAATGAGGGAAAACTGGAGCGTGAGATCGATAGGCGGATAGGTGCAGCGTCCGCAGTGAAGCGGGCGCTGTACCGGTCTGTCGTGGTGAAGAGAGAGCTGAGTCGAAAGGCAAAGCTCTCAATTTACCGATCGATCTACGTTCCCACCCTCATCTATGGTCATGAGCTTTGGGTTGTGACCGAAAGAACGAGATCTCGGATACAAGCGGCTGAAATGAGTTTTCTCCGCAGGGTGTCTGGACTCTCCCTTAGAGATAGGGTGAGAAGCTCAGTCATCCGGGAGGGACTCGGAGTAGAGCCGCTGCTTCTCCACATCGAGAGGAGCCAGTTGAGGTGGCTCGGGCATCTGGTTAGGATGCCTCCTGGACGCCTCCCTGGGGAGGTGTTCCGGGCATGTCCCACCGGGAGGAGGCCCAGAGGAAGACCCAGGACACGCTGGAGGGACTATGTTTCTCGGCTGGCCTGGGAACGCCTTGGGATTCCCCCAGAGGAGCTGCTCCATGTGGCTGGGGAGAGGGAAGTCTGGGCCTCCCTACTTAAGCTGCTACCCCCGCGACCCGACCCCGGATAAGCGGACGAAAATGGATGGATGGATGGATGAATTATAGCCGAACTGAACTGTTGAGAATTGGAGCAGATTTGCCACAGGGAACAGCTGAAATCAGCAACGAACTCAAATCTATGCTCGGCAGGATACGGATTTTAAAGTCTTCCACCTGGAAGCTACAGCGGAGGTGCTCCGGCTTACGCTCCGGCGAAAAGAAAAGGAAGCGGTGCTCCCGGCGTCAGAAGCGAGGCTGCCGGGCGGGGATTATGGTGAGACTGAGGGCGGACGCTAAAACTGGGAGACCCCCGATACCATCTCTTTTTCTGTCTAACGTCCGCTCGCTGGACAGCAAAATGGATTTGCTTCGTCTGAGAGTGACAACGTCGGAGGAAATGAAGAAGTGCTCTGTGCTTTGCCTCACGGAAACGTGGATTTCTAAGGAAACACCAGACTCTGTGTATGAACTGGATGACAGACTCTTTTTCAGAGCGGACCGTTGCACAGAGACTACGGGGAAAACAGGAGACGGCGGTGTCTGTGTGTGTACGTGAGTACGGATTGGGATTGGTGTAGAAACTGCGCTGTTATCAGAAGTCTTTGCACAGCTGCTGTGGAGCTGATCACAGTGCGATGTCGCTCTCATTATCTACCCCGCGACTATTCAGTGATCCTTATCACTGTTGTCTACATCGCCCCAGATGCTAATGCTAAAGTCGCCCTTGAAGAAATTCATGACTTACTCAGCTCGTTGCAATGTAAATATCCAGAGGGGCTTTGCATTGTTTTAAATGACTTCAACCACGTGAATTTAAAAGACTCTCTCCCAACCTTTAATCAACACGTATCCATAGCAACACGAGGGAGTAACACCCTCGATCACGTCTACAGAAATGTAAGAGGCGCGTACACAGCGAAGCCACGCCCCCCGCTCGGGGCTTCTGATCATTTATCCCTCCTCATGGTCCAGCACAACTCCCCTTACTAAGACGTTGTAAACCAGAACAAAAGGAAGGAAAAATTTGGCTCCAGAACAGCACCCCCATGCTGAGAGACTGCTTTGAAAAAACTGATTGGTCTGTCTTCAGGGAGGCTGCTGCTGATGGAAGCTCAGTGGACCTGGAACTTTATGCATCCTCAGTACTGGGTTATATTAGCACATGCTCTGAAAATGTATCCATAAAAAAATATGTTAAATCTTACCCCAACACAAAACCCTGGTTAAACAAAGAGGTTCACATCCTGCTGGCAGCCAGGAACACTGCCTTCAAGTCTAGAGACTCAGAGGGGCTGAGAAAGACCAGGAAAGACCTGTTAAAAACCCATCTGTTCTCTCTGGTGTTTCATACGGTGTGAGCTGTCGTAGTGTATATATATATATTTTTTTTTTACTGTGGTTTTTTTTTTTTTCATTTTAATTTGTTCTTATACATTTTTATGTACTTTTACTACTGTAAATAATTGTTACTATTGGTGTGTGTTACTGTTTCTGTACATTTTTAAACTTTTATGCTGTGTGTGTGAAGCACCTTGGTAACAGTTTATCTGTTTTAAGCTGTGCTATAGAAATAAAATTGACTTGACTTGATTAAGAGGGCCAAGGCCACATATGCACAGAGGATCGAAGGACAGTTCACCTCACTAGACCCACGGAGCATGTGGAAGGGCATCAAATGTCCCGGTAGGACTGGAAAGCACCTTGCATGGTAGTCTGCCGCCACCGGTTTATGAATGTGTGTAGCATTCAATATATGTGTAGCACTTTGAGATTTTCAGTAATGAAAAGTGCGTTATAAATTGAATTAATTATTATTATTATTATAACTGATTATAAAGGCAGGAGCAAACAATGCCCCAAAGACCCATCTCTGCCTGATGCCCTCAACAAGTTTTATGCATGCTTTGAAGACCCAAATAGACCACCCAGCACTAGACTCACCTCATCATCAGATGAAGAGCATCTCAGCATGACCGCAACAGAAGTGAGTAGTAGTCTCAGAAGGATCAACCCTCATAAAGCAACTGGACCGGACAACATCCCAGGGAAAGTTCTGAAGGAATGTGCGGACCAGCTCTGTGAGGTGCTGGCTGACATCTTCAACACCTCACTTGCCCTGGAAACAGTCTCCACCTGCCTGAAGACCGCCACCACCATCCCAGTCCCAAAAAGCTCCACAGTGACTGGTCTGAATGACTATCGGCCGGTGGCCCTCACCCCGATAGTCGCAAAATGCTTCGAAAAACTGGTCATGACCCACATCAAAACAACCGTCAACATCAACGAGGACCCTCATCAGTATGCTTACCGTGAGAACCGATCAACAGAGGATGCCATCTCTTCCGTGGTCCACACTGCTCTCACCCACCTGGATCAGAAGGACTCCTACGTCCGTATGCTCTTTGTGGACTTCACATCTGCCTTCAACACCATGATCCCCCAAACTCTGATGGACAAACTATCCACACTTGGACTAAGCCCCTCCATTTGTAACTGGGTACTAGACTTCTTAACAAACAGACCTCAGTCCGTGAAGATCCACAACTTCTCCTCCTCCACCATTACCCTCAGCACTGGCTCTCCTCAAGGATGTGTGTTGAGCCCCCTTCTGTTCACTCTGCTCACATATGATTGTGCAGCTACCCATCCAGGTTGTCATATTGTAAAGTTTGCAGATGATACAGCGGTGGTGGGATGCATCACAAACAATGATGAGTCCAGCTACAGGCAGGAGGTGGAACATCTGGAGAGCTGGTGCAAAGAGAATAACCTTCACATGAATGTGAAGAAGACAAAGGAGATGATTGTGGACTTCAGAAGGAACAAACACACCCACACCCCACTGAACATAGGTGGATCTGCGGTGGAGGTGGTCTCCAGCTACAAGTACTTGGGTGTACACATGAATGATAACCTCAGCTGGAGCAACAACACCACCAGCCTGATCAAGAAAGGTCATCAGAGACTCTACTTCCTCAGACGGCTGAGACGAGCTGGTCTGAGCAGCCCAGTCCTCACCTCCTTCTACAGGTGTGCAGTGGAGAGCATCCTGTGCTCCAGCATCAACGTGTGGCATGGAGGCTGCACAGCTGCAGAAAGAAAAGCTCTGCAGAGAGTGGTGAAGGCTGCACAGAAGATGTTGGAGTCAGTCTCCCCACCATCACAGACATTTACACCTCCAGATGCAGGAAAAGAGCCACCTGCATCATGAAAGACCTCACTCACCCAGCACACTCACTCTTTGCCCCACTCCCCTCAGGACGGAGGTTGAGGAGCATCAAATGTAGAACCACTAGACTGAGGAACAGCTTCTACCCTGAGGCTGTTAGACTCATGAATGAATAAATAAAAATAAAATAAAAATAAACACTGCAAAATATCACATCATGCTGATGCTGATCTGTTTTCTTGTTGCTGTGTTCATCTGTGACCATCTGCTCATACAGACTCATGTTCGTGCTGCTGTTTATAATGATGTTTTTCCACTACATTAGGGCTTAGTGTATTACTAGTTGATGTTTTTCTTAGTTAATTCTAGATGTTATTACTGTTTTTCTCTTGCATTTGTTGTTGGATGTAACTGGGACCCTGTGTACATAATCTCGTTTTCATCACATGTACCACATGCGGTGCAAACGACAATAAAGATTATCTGACTCTTTCACTATCTCTCTGTTTCACTCTTTCACTCTCTCTCTGTTTCACTCTTTCACTATCTCTCTGTTTCACTCTTTCACTATCTCTCTGTTTCACTCTTTCACTCTCTCTCTGTTTCACTCTTTCACTATCTCTCTGTTTCACTCTTTCACTCTCTCTCTGTTTCACTCTTTCACTCTCTCTCTAGCCGTGTTTCCATCAAGGTTTCTAGGTGCGCATTTTGAAGTATCGCAGCAGAAAAGCTTAATGGAAACGGCAAAATGCGAGGTTACTTCCTGAAATGCGCTAAAAAGTTTATACGCTCGCTTGAGGTGGTTTTTGGGATCTTCGCAACCGAGCAGATGCGCTAAACGACAGATGGAAACACATTTTCCGACTCATTTCTGACGTAGCGAACATTCACGTCACGTGACGTTCAGCTGTTTCCGCTCCGGACAACATGTAACATCGCTAAAACTAGTTGGCATGACAGAATAAATACAACTCGCCCGATAGCAACACGTACCTGAAATATTCTCTCCATTTTGACGAGATGTGTGGCCGGGTTCTGTTTTCAACCGCTACTTCCTGTTTACTGTAGACATGCGCAGTGCTGACGTCTGACGTAATGACGCTGACGTCTGACGTAAT
>JBBPBX010095204.1:0-13241 GCA_038048925.1 Garcialebias charrua
AAGTCCGTTCGTAAATTTCGCCAGCGCACCTAAAAACACTCTATTTTCATCTAAAAACTACTTTTGAGTGCATAAAAATGATCGGAAACGTGTGTTTATATGCTTAACTTGCTAACTGTAGTGAAAAAACACATGAAAACTCAGTATTTTTTTCGTTTTTTCCAAAAATTCGCAGCTCGTAAGTCTGGAACCTCGCAGATCAGAGCGCTCGTAATTCGGGGACTACCTGTACTTTACACGGTCTTTAAAGACAAGTTATCCCCTCTTCTTTGCGACGTCATTAATGAATCACTGGGGCATGGCCTGTTGCCCCCCACGCTAACCCAGGCTTCAATTTCAGTCTTACTGAAAAAAATACAAAGATCGGACAGTTTGTGAGTCGTACAGGCCTCTTGTCGCTTCTAAATGTGGATTTTAAAGGACAACACCCACCATGACAGTAACAATTCACCATATTGGACAATTACTGTAGTAGAATATGATGTCTATTTTCATTTTTGCAATTGGGCCAGGCGAGCGTTAAAAAAACAAAAAAAATCAACCGAGTCCCGGATGAATCCGGAAACCCGGCCAAAGATTGCCGAAGTGTGAAATCACCTCATTGAAGTCTCCACCCAGAAGGCAGGAGTGAGTTCGCCATGGAGATTTATGAGAGAACTGCAGTTGATCGTGTCCTACGTGGATGCATGATCTCTAAATATTTCCTGGTACAGTTGTGTTTACAGCTGGACCAGCACTCCGTTTTTATTTATTTATTAGAACTTTTTAATAAGATATAACACTGCTGCGGTTAAAACGTTGCTCTCACTCAATCACTCCTTTGCCCGCTGCCTCGGAGCCAGCTGCGCGTCTTCTCCCGGCTGCGTTCTGCTGGTCACCTTTGAAGTTCCTTCGCGTTGCGGTTAAAACTGTTGCTGCTCTCACATTTGCTCCTCTGCCCATGAGAGGAGCCAGCCGCGTGTCTTCTCCCGGCTCTGCGTTGCTCGGCTCTGCGTATCTCAGCCTTGCCGGGAGCACGCGCGCTCAGAGCTCCTCTGCGGCTGTCTTTTTAATTCTGTACTCCCGACCTGGCTGTGAGAATAAAAAGTGGTTGCACGTTCAGAATATGACATCAGTGAGTGACCGTGGGATTAATCAACATGCAGATTTATTAACAAACAATTAAATATGTTTCGCTTTTTTTTCCTCTGAGCAACGGAGGAAGGTGTTGCTGCTGTGCTGATCAGCAGACAGTTGTACAATTATTACTGAGGAAATATTAAAATGACATAACTAGGGATGCACCGATACCAGATTTTTGAAAACCGAGTACAAGTACAAGTACTTACATTAAAGTACTTGCCGATACCAAGTACCGATACAAGTACTAATTAATATTTTTTTAAATAATTCTAATTAACTTAAACTGTTTATTTTCATTAGACACTTCAAACATAAATAAACAAAGTACATTACTATTGGTAATCTGTAAAGTACAGGGCTTAAAGTGAAAAAAAAATCCTGAGCCTGAAACTTTTTTGTGTTGTTGATCAAATAAAATCGTAACATTTTGCCAACGTTTATTAAAAATGCTCTCTGAAAAGTGCAAACTGTTTTTAAACAATTCAGCTTCAAGTAACAAGCAAGTGTATTTTAAAGGGTTAAACATCTATGTTTAGTAACTTGATTCAATAACTACTGTAGTTTAGAGAGCAACAAGACCCAGTTGAATGCATGCAGCTCAAAAACCTGTTTTATTTAACTACAGATTTTATTATTTAACTTAACTTATTCATGTTCCCCAGAGGGAAAATCAACCTTCTTATTTCAGCTGTCACCCCAGCTGTCACTGACTTTATCTGCACTGAACTCCGTTCAATCCTGCAGAAACTTGGAGCCTCCGTCAGAAAGGAGGGGAGGGGGGATTGTTTATGTGTTCAGCAGTGTGTGTGTGTGTGGGGGGGGGGCTGCGCTTTGATTCGCTGCACCCCCCACATCAACACGAAGAGTCCTGCAGCCAAACGGAGTTTGCTGCAGCTGAAAACACACGCGCGCACACACACAGAAGACCTGCTCTGTCTTTTTTCCGGTAGCTCATTTGAAACACGTACCTTGCGCTCTGTCGCTCGAAAGGGAGGAGGAGGAGCAGACACACAGGAGGAGAACGCTGAAGCCGCACGGCTCAGTGCGCGCGCAGAGGACCGCAGCGGACCAGAGGCATATTTTTTTTTTTTTTACAAGTTTGGACATACTTTCAGGGCTTAAAGAATGTCCAAACTTGTACAAAAAAAAAAGTTTTACATTTGAACTATTACATAGTCAATGAAATGAAATGAAACTGGTATCGGGTCCTGTAGTATCGGAGCCCTTTTATGAGTACGAGTACGAGTAAACGCACATGGTATCGAACCGATACCCGATACTGGTATCGGTATCGGTGCATCCCTAGACATAACACGACTACTTGTAAAAGTCTGACGTTTGTACCACACATCGTTTTTATTAGATGTATTCTCTGGTCAGAAGTTGATGCATGCTTGTTATAACTCCGCCTATAACTCCAAGGCGGAAACTTCAGTGATGTCAATGCCCATATATGGAGAGGGGCAGATTTTCCCGGAGCTGCATGTTAAAATCTGCTATAAATCATGAAATGACACATTTAGCTTTATTTCTCTACAATATAAATAAACGCTCCTGTTTTATTTTTAAATAAACTAATAAATATTAATGGCGATGCAATTTGAAAACATGGTGGGTGTTATCCTTTAAGATTATGGCTAAAATACTCGCAACTCGGTTTGAGACTTTTCTTCCGTCAGATTTATATGGGTGATTAATAACACATATTTATGTCGTGTGACAAACTCAAAACAGAATCAGAATCAGAATATATCTTTATTGGCAATTTTTTGCACCGAGGTACAAAGTTCTGCAATTGGCGCACGCACCATCCGAAGAGGGACGTACGCACGGAAAGTCGCAGCAGTCTGAAACCGCGCCACCACAATCAGATATGGAAAAGGGAAAACACAATTAGGTATCATTTGTGGTATTCAAAAAAAGAATCTATCACACTTTGTCTTAAGACACTCTATGATAAAGTCCCAAAAACTCTACCAGCATTAAGCACAACGAGACACGACATGTTGCAGTTTGATGATGACAAGCAAGGAGATCAAAAGTCTGTGAGTAACATTCAGATAAGCACAGTCAGCAGTTGTCTCAGCTCGGCGCCATCCGAGCGCACACACAGAGACCTCTGGGGGAGGGGGGAGAGGGTAGCGCACTTCAGCTCCCAGCTCCAGGAGAAGATTTGTAGACAGCCTTCAAAATTCAAGGTTGCTCAGAGACCAGATTAGATAGTTGCTTTATTTTTCAGTCAGGCCACAGTGTGACTGCAGTCTTAAGTCCAGGTGCTGTTTCTGGGTCCAAATCGCCAAATCAAGAGAGGTTCAGAGCTACAAGATCCTTGTATGTGCCCTGTTTGAAGCCGGACGACTGTAAACGAGTTCCAAACACACCGCAGGTCACAGACACCGCTGCTCCCACCGTACGGTTCGGCTCGCACAACAGCTGGGAAGGTCATAGCCTGGATCAAAGCATTTTCGCTGAGCAGGAAGTCTCGCCAGCAATCCCGCGGCGGTCCTCCTCAGCCTTCAGTGGCAGACAGCCACCAGTATCCCAATAATCCACAGAGATTCCACGTCCCCGACAGGAAAAGCGGTCAGACACATTAGCCTGCTCCTCGAGTCCATAATGTAGCTCACCACACGCGTGTCGATGGGGCGCACCGGCTCTCCCTGGCCGGTGCGCTTCGCGGAAATTTTTTTTATCGATAGTATCGATAGAGGAAATAGCCCAGAAAACAGTCCACGCACATAAATCCATTCCAAATTGGTTCGAGCGAGCGCTGAAGAGTTACAGACGAGACAAATGCAGAAGCAGGGGGGGGGGGGAACTAGGGAGGGTAGGAGCAAAAAGATATGCGACTTGCTTTGCCGAGAGTGGAAGTCAGAGACTTCACATTAGGGGTGAACGATTAATCGCATTTGCGATTATCTCGCGATATGTTAAAACGCGATTCTCTAATCGCACGGGCTGCGATTTGACTGGTCACGTGACTTGGTAGTGAACCGCTCTGGCCGCGCGCAGCTCTGAATGGAGCAAGGAGGAGACTGCGCTCCAACACTGTTGCTTCAGGCTCGACAGAAGTCATAAAAGTTATAAATTCAGGTAAGTTAGCTTGTGTAAACGTGAATCTGAGCTTAGAGGCTGAAACACCGAGACCGCGAGCTGGTCACGTGACTTAGTAGTGGCCGCGCCGAGCAGCAGGAGCTCAGCTGAGCGAGCAAAACAGAGCAGGGCGGAGGAGGAGACTGTGCTCCAACACTGTTGCTTCAGGCTCGACAGAAGTCATAAAAGTTATAAATTCAGGTAAGTTAGCTCATTTAAACGTGTATCTGAGCTTAGACGCTGAGACACCGAGACTGAGCGCGAGCTGGTCATGTGACCGCCGGGTCTGTTTTGACGGTGCCCGGTTAGCAGCTAGCTCAGCAAGCTAACGTTCTGCGTGAAAAAGCGCATTAATTATCTGATTTAAAAAAAACAGTTGTGTCGTTAGTGATATGAATTAATACAGAACCAGTAAAAATAATTGCATTTTAAATCGCAATCGCAATTTATAGAAAAATAATCGCAATTAGATTATTTTCCAAAATCGTTCAGCCCTACTTCACATTTAATTTTACTTTACACGGTCTTTAACAAAATGCATTTGGATATTTAAAGGTAATGCATTATTTTGAGCCCTATACATAACTGATAAAATATTATAGTCTACCAAATCATGGAACTTCAATAACTTCAGTTGATAAAATAATGTACTTGATGGATGACGGTAATGTTTTCTAGTGATAATTCTTACAGCTCTTTTCTGTAATACAAAAATAGGCTTTGTGATTGTTTTACACGCATTCCCCCAAACATCAATACAATAGATTAAGTGTGGAACAATGATTGTGTTATACAACAAATACAGAGCTTTATCATTCAATAGGTCTCTGACTTTGTACAGTACTGCAATCGATTTAGCTATTTTTATTCTTACAGAATTTATGTGTTGTTTCCATGTCAGTTTGTCATCAATGATAACACCCAAAAACTTCACCTCACTCACTCTACAAATCTCAACACCCTCAATTTTGAGTGGAACATCAACAGTTTTCTTTTTATTACTGAATATCATGTAATTAGTTTTTTCTAGATTTAATGATAATTTATTTATTTTAAACCAAGTTTGTATCTTGACAAATTCTGTCTTTATCAATTCCAACATTTGTTCTATATCTTCACCTAAACAGAAAAATGTGGTATCATCAGCAAAAAGTACACATTTAAGGAGTCCTGACACATTTACCAAGTCATTCACATATAAAATAAATAGCTTTGGTTCAAGTACAGAGCCTTGGGGAACTCCACATGTAATATTACAGACATTAAGCATTGGCTCTTTGAAAACTTTCTCCACTTAAACACTGATAAAACCGAATGCAATTTATTTGGTGCACCCGGTGACACCAGCAACATCCTTCCCAGTCCCAGTTTCGGTTTTCCGCTCAGCCACTTCAACCAGGTGGTAAGAAATCTTGGAGTGGAGCTTGACTCCAACTTAAAGCTTGATAAACAGAT
Source organism: Garcialebias charrua (assembly GCA_038048925.1). Lineage (NCBI taxonomy): Eukaryota > Metazoa > Chordata > Actinopteri > Cyprinodontiformes > Rivulidae > Garcialebias > Garcialebias charrua. The sequence goes on from JBBPBX010095204.1 coordinate 5,671, forward strand.
CAGTTCTGTTGTCAAAACCAGCTTCTTTCAGCTCTGTCTGCTCTCTAAAGTAAAGTCACTCCTTAGCAGTAGTGATCTGGAGAAAGCCATCCACGCCTTTGCGAGCTCCAGACTTGACTATTGTAATGCTTTATACGTTGGTATTAATCAATCTTCCATCTCCCGTTTACAGCTTGTACAGAACTCTGCCGCGCGCTTTTTGACCAACACACGAAAATATGAACACATCACTCCTGTCCTGTCCTCTTTACACTGGCTCCCGGTTCAGTTCAGGATACAGTTCAAGCTGCTGCTGTTTGTTTTCAAAGCTCTGAATGGACTTGCACCTCTCTACATCTCAGAACTTTTGAAAGTCCATCAGCCCGGCAGAGCTTTACGATCTGCCAGTCAACACCTGCTGGAGGTGCCTCGCTCAAGGTACAAACAATGGGGAGACCGGTCATTTTCTGTTGCCGGCCCAAAAGCCTGGAACAGTCTCCCCCTTGAGCTGCGTGCCACCTCTGATCTGACTCTGTTCAAAACCAGACTGAAGACCCACTTGTTCAAAAAAGCTTTCAGTCTGTAACTTTTATTACTTTTGGTATTTTAGTATTTAGTATTTTTATTTCCACTGCCTCCTTTTATTGCTGAGTGTTTTTATTTTCACAGATTTATTGTACCTGTTTTTATCTTGTATCCTGTTAAGCACCTTGGCCAACGCAAGGCATTGTAGGAAGGTGCTATACAAATAAAGTTTTTTTTTCATAGGATAGAAAGGAAAGAAAAGGATCAAAAAACAAAAAAGAAAACAAAGTAGAGATGCTCGATATTGACTTTTTTGCCGATATTCGATATGCCGATATTGGTTAACACTTAATTTCCGATTACGATATTAACCGATATTACAAACCGATATTAAGGTGAAATTATATATCTCCTGTCAGGGACATTTTGTCTGCTTTATTGTGTTGCCCCACTGGATACATTCCATAGGCAAACAGTCTGTAGAAAATAAGAACCATTTCAACTGAAGTTATGGAAAAACTGCCATATTTATTTAAAAAAAAAAAACTTAAACAATAGGTTGGATCATGCTCTCCCTGAGATAATCCTGACAATACCCACTATAGCTAGGACAAATTTGACTTAACAAATAAAATTAAACATTGTAGCTGTAAAAGAGCTTGGAACATGTAATGTCAACTAAAATAACAAGTAAAATATACAGCCTACTATAATTTTTCATTGTTAAATAAAATGTGAATTATCGGGCTTTTGTTATCGGAAGAGAAACCGATACCGATATGTAGAGATTTTACATTTTTATGCCAATATCGGCCCGATAATATCGGTAGACCGATATTATCGGACATCCCTAAAACAAAGCTAAAAAAGTGAGAGAAAGGGTAAAAGAGAAAGAAGGTGATAGGAGTAGTAAGGGAGAGAGGTATAAAGAGAACACACATCAACATCATTGAAGTCTGCATTTAGACCCGCGGAGAAAAAAAAAGACAAAACCGAGAAACCACAACAACAAAACAACATATACAGTATAATGATAGAAATAACATCATTTATACGGCCCTCCCTGGGCTGCCACTTTACCGTGGTGGAGGGGTTTGAGTGTCCCAATGATCCTAGGAGCTATGCTGTCAGGGGCTTCATGCCCCTAGAAGGGTCACCCAAGGCAGACAGGTCCTAGGTGAGGGATCAGACAAAGTGCAGCCCAAAAACCCCTATGATGAGTACAATTAATGGACTAAGTTTTCCCTCGCCCGGACGCGGGTCACCGGGGCCCCACTCTGGAGCCAGGCCCGGAGGTGGGGCACGCTGGCGAGCGCCTGGTGGCCGGGCTTTTACCCATGGAGCCCGGCCGGGCACAGCCCGAAGAGGAGACGTGGGTCCCCCTTCCCATGGGCTCACCACCTGTGGGAGGGGCCAAAGGGGTCGGGTGCAATGTGAGATGGGTGGCGGCCGAGGGCGGGGACCCTGGCGGTCTGATCCTCGGCTACAGAAGCTGGCCATTGGGACATGGAATGTCACCTCTCTGGTGGGGAAGGAGCCTGAGCTAGTGTGTGAGGTTGAGAGGTTCCGACTAGAAATAGTCGGACTCACCTCAACGCATGGCTCTGGCTCTGGAACCAGTTTCCTTGAGAGGGGTTGGACACTCTTCCACTCTGGAGTTGCCCCTGGTGAGAGGCGCCGAGCAGGAGTGGGCATACTGGTTGCCCCCCATCTTGGTGCCTGTACGTTGGGGTTCACCCCGGTGAACGAGAGGGTAGCCTCCCTTCGCCTACGTGTGGGGGGACGGGCTCTGACTGTTGTTTGTGCCTATGCACCAAACGGCAGCTCAGACTACCCACCCTTTTTGGAGTCCTTGGAGGGGGTATTGGAGAGTGCGCCTCCTGGGGACTCCCTTGTTCTACTGGGGGACTTCAACGCTCACGTGGGCAATGACAGTGAGACCTGGAGGGGTGTGGTTGGGAGGAACGGCCCCCCTGATCTGAACCAGAGTGGTGTTCTGTTGTTGGACTTCTGTGCTCGTCATGGATTGTCCATAACGAACACCATGTTTAAGCATAAGGGTGTCCATATGTGCTCTTGGCACCAGGACACCCTAGGTCGCAGTTCGATGATCGACTTTGTTGTCGTCTCATCTGATCTGCGGCCGCATGTCTTGGACACTCGGGTGAGGAGAGGGGCGGAGCTGTCTACTGACCACTACCTGGTGGTGAGTTGGCTCCGATGGTGGGGGAGGATGCCGGTCAGACCTGGCAGACCCAAACGTATCGTGAGGGTCTGCTGGGAACGTCTGGCAGAGTCTCCCGTAAGACGGAGCTTTAACTCCCACCTCCGGGAGAGCTTTGAACACGTTCCGAGGGAGGCGGGGGACATGGAGTCCGAGTGGGCCGTGTTCCGCGCCTCTATTGTCGAGGCAGCTTATCGGAGCTGTGGCCGCAAGGTTGTTGGTGCCTGTCGTGGTGGCAACCCTCGAACCCGGTGGTGGACACCGGCAGTGAGGGATGCTGTCAGGCTGAAGAAGGAGTCCTATTGGGCCTTTTTGGCTTGTGGGACCCCGGAAGCAGCTGATAGGTACCGGCAGTCCAAGCGGCATGCGGCTCGGGTGGTTGCTGAGGCAAAAACTCGGGCGTGGGAGGAGTTCGGAGAGGCCATGGAGAATGACTTCCGTACGGCTTCGAGGCGATTCTGGTCCACCATCCGGCGTCTCAGGGGGGGAAAGAGGTACGAGACCAACACCATTTATGGTGGAGGTGGCGTGCTGCTGACCTCAACTCGGGATGTTGTGAGTCGGTGGGCGGAATACTTCGAAGACCTCCTCAATCCTACTGGCACGTCTTCCACTGAGGAAGCAGAGCCTGGGGACTTTGGGTCGGGTTCTCCGATCTCTGGTGCTGAGGTCGCCGAGGTGGTTAAAAAGCTCCGCGGTGGCAAGGCTCCGGGGGTGGATGAGATTCGCCCGGAGTTCCTTAGGGCTCTGGATGTTGTAGGGTTGTGTTGGCTTACGCGACTCTGCAATATCGCGTGGACATCGGGGGCAGTTCCCTTGGATTGGCAGACTGGGGTGGTGGTTCCCCTATTTAAAAAGGGGGACCGTAGGGTGTGTTCCAACTATAGGGGGATCACACTCTTAAGCCTCCCTGGTAAGGTCTATTCAGGGGTTCTGGAGAGGAGGGTCCGTCGGATAGTCGAACCTCGGATTCAGGAGGAGCAGTGTGGTTTTCGTCCTGGTCGTGGAACACTGGACCAGCTCTACACCCTCAGCAGGGTCCTGGAGGGTGCGTGGGAGTTTGCCCAACCAGTTTACATGTGCTTTGTGGACTTGGAGAAGGCATTCGACCGCGTCCCTCGGGGGGTTCTGTGGGGGGTACTCCGGGAGTATGGGGTACCAGGCCCTTTGATAAGGGCTGTTAGGTCCCTGTACGACCGGTGTCAGAGCTTGGTCCGCATTGCCGGCAGTAAGTCAGGCTCGTTTCCGGTGAGAGTTGGACTCCGCCAAGGTTGCCCTTTGTCACCGATTCTGTTCATAACTTTTATGGACAGAATTTCTAGGCGCAGCCAAGGTGTTGAGAGGATCCGTTTTGGTGACCTTAGAATCGCTTCTCTGTTTTTTGCAGATGATGTGGTCCTACTGGCTTCATCAGTTCGTGATTTACAACTTTCACTGGAGCGGTTTGCAGCCGAGTGTGATGCGGCCGGGATGAGGATCAGTTCCTCCAAATCCGAGGCCATGGTCTTGAGCCGGAAAAGGGTAGCATGCCCTCTCCGGGTCGGGGAGGAGGTCCTGCCCCAAGTGGAGGAGTTTAAGTATCTCGGGATCTTGTTCACGAATGAGGGAAAACTGGAGCGTGAGATCGATAGGCGGATAGGTGCAGCGTCCGCAGTGAAGCGGGCGCTGTACCGGTCTGTCGTGGTGAAGAGAGAGCTGAGTCAAAAGGCAAAGCTCTCAATTTACCGATCGATCTACGTTCCCACCCTCATCTATGGTCATGAGCTTTGGGTTATGACCGAAAGAACAAGATCTCGGATACAAGCGGCTGAAATGAGTTTTCTCCGCAGGGTGGCTGGACTCTCCCTTAGAGATAGGGTGAGAAGCTCAGTCATCCGGGAGGGACTCGGAGTAGAGCCGCTGCTTCTCCACATCGAGAGGAGCCAGTTGAGGTGGCTCGGGCATCTGGTTAGGATGCCTCCTGGACGCCTCCCTGGTGAGGTGTTCCGGGCACGTCCCACCGGGAGGAGACCCAGAGGAAGACCCAGGACGCGCTGGAGGGACTATGTTTCTCGGCTGGCCTGGGAACGCCTTGGGATTCCCCCGGAGGAACTGCTCCAAGTGGCTGGGGAGAGGGAAGTCTGGGCCTCCCTACTTAGGCTGCTACCCCCGCGACCCGACCCTGGATAAGCGGAAGAAGATGGATGGATGGATGGATATACGGTAGATTGTAACATAACCAAAATGTTTGTTTTTCTCTGCATGAAAAAAATAGTAAAAAATAAATGTAGCAAACTGTTTTGTAGAACAGATGCTTGTTATTTCATTATTAAAATCATTCTATATTTCCACTATTTAAAACTGATTTTGGGCAGTATCATGCAGGTTTTCAGGTGGGGTTGAACTTGGGATATAATAAGGAGCCAGGGGACGTAGCTGGAGCCACGCAGCTGAAGAGGAAGAGGCACACAGACAGATCTGCGCAGCGGGAGACTCAAGTTGACTTAACGTGTAAAACAAGTTAAAAAAAAAGCAAAGATAAGACATTAAACCGCAAGCAAAGTTCATCCCAGCGCCGCAGATTGTGTGTTTTAAAGACTGGATCAGCGTTTGCACACAGGAAACGCCGCCAGGTGCAAGAGGACGTCACAGGGAGGAAGGAAAAACGCTCCCGGTGAGATCTGGACTTTACTTCTCTTTTTGGTTTTTTTTGGGTGGTACCACTCTCTCTCTCTCATTTTTTAAATATCTTTTTTGGGGGGGAAAGCGAGAGAATTTTGGATATTTTCATTTTTGGATTGTGACTTTGGGGTAAAATGGGGAAATATTATCCAGGATTTTTGATTTAATTTTTGAAGATATGGGACTCTGTTGCTGACTTTATTCTCATTAAAAGGCAACAAGGAATTTTTGGACAATTAATTATTCAGGTAGTTGTGGTGGACATAAACAGAGTAATTGCAATCTAACCTACTTTTATTTATTAGCGGGATCTTTGTAACAACTGTACTCATCATAATATTAGTTCTTAGTGTCATGTCCTTTTTTAAATTTATAAATCATTGTTGTGAAAAACAACAAATTTAGTTCTGAGTGGTTGGATATTTATGTGTTTATTAAAATAATTGTTGTATCACATTTTGCCTGATTTCCTGTGACAGAACCCCCTTGATGATATTGTGAATTCTGCTTTAAATCAAGTTGAATTTTACAACATGGTGATACACCATGTATTTAGTAGCCACCACAACCCAACTGAGTATATATCTGATAAACACCTGAATCTAAACACTTGTGTGAGCATGCTAGTAATCACTATAAGATTTCCTCTTAAGAATGTTTAATAGTGGATGTGGGGACCCACAGATCCGCACCTACAAGACATGACGATAACACAGGGAGGACCGGAGCCACAGACACATAGGGACCCCAAGCCCGGAGCTCAAGAGTCCCCCAACAGGGACAACTGCATCCCCCCAGAGAGAGGTAGAGGGAAGCCCCGGGCGACCCCCAGCAACCACAATGCAGAAATCCCAAGAGGCTGCAGCGACGAGCCCACAGGACCCATCGGCAGATTGGACTGGAGATGAAAGAGTGAAGCCATCTACAAGAAGGGACAGATCAGACTGTACTTCCTAAGGAAGCTGAAATCCTTCAGTGTTTGCAAAACGATGCTGCATATCTTATGTTTGTTGTAGAGAGTGCTCTCTCTTCTGCCTTCATCTGCTGGGGTAGTAGCACCAGAGCAAGTAACTTAAAAAAGGTCAACAAGCTCATAAAGAAGGCTGGCTCAGTTTTGGGGACTCCTTTGGAGATGATTGTACAAACAAGGATCTTTCATAAAATGAAGAACATTATAGACAACCAGAGCACCCTCCAACATTTATTTTCCCTCTGGGATTGCTAAAGTATTTTTGAATTGAACTGAATTGAAAAATCTAATTAAATTCTAACAAAATCAGTCAGTTATTCCTTAGGATGGCCCAGCCTCTGTCTGAGCACCCTGTTAGGTTTGCAATGTTGGATACAATGGATGTTGTTTTTTGGAGAAATTTCAAAGTTTCTCAGAAACTCCAGCAACATATGGGATGACAATATTTGTGTGTTCTTTTTTTCTCCTTGTTCTGTTCTGTGGCATGACATTTTTCTGTTGTTTTCTGTCTTGTTCTCAGACTATGGACGAGTTAGGACCCCATCAGGGTGGCTCTGTATTTGCTGTGCTGGTGGGAACATCTCAGGTGCTTGGTCTGGTGTCAGTGGTGTTAACTGGGGTGTGGATGGGCCACTATCGAGGGGGTTTTGCCTGGGACGGCTCGGCTCAGGAGTTCAACCTCCATCCTCTGTGCATGGTGCTGGGACTGATCTTCCTGCAAGGCGATGGTGAGTCTATGCCCATCTGCAACACTGTCAGCTGAGGCACGCAAATTCTTAGTTTGCATGTCCATTAAAAAAACGGTATGGTCATAATGAAGTGGGCTTCTGCAGAAGTCATTAAACTTTTTTTTCCGCTTGTAGATAGATTTTTTTAGAATAGTGTTTATTTTGACAGCACTAATGAGCTGGTGTTCTTCATTTTTATGGCTGTTCCCTTTTCAGAGGTCACCACAGAGTAACATCCTCCATCTCATTCTGTCCTCTTTCTTCACTCCAACCACCTCCATGTCCTCTAACTGCATCCATATACAGTGCATCTGGAAAGTATTCACTCCGCTTCACTTTTTCCACATTTTGTTATGTTACAACCTTACTCCATATTGTATTTTTTGCCGGCTTATTCACAAACTCGACACGAAAGTTCTTCAAACTAATGTTTACTGTGGTCTTGTATTAGTCTTCACATTACTTTTCACCACGAGTACATCGT
>JBBPBX010095205.1:0-13241 GCA_038048925.1 Garcialebias charrua
ATACAGTAGTTATATATATAGTTATATATATGCTTATCTGAATATATATATATAATATATATAATATATATATATATATATATATATATATATATATATATATATATATATATATAAATATAATTACAGTATCTGAATATGTATACAAAATGTGTGTGTGAATAAATTGCTTCTTTGATTGCATCTTGTTAAACATGTACATTAAAGTATTATATTCCACCAAAATTATTTAAATATGCTAAACTATATGTTCCTATACATGCAGTTTTAATTGCTGTATGCCTAAAATTTAAATAAGTGACAATGGGATTACTATTCAGCGTGTTATGATTGATTAAATGCGCTGATACTTTATTGTGCCTGTCAAATATATAAGGCTGAGTGGAGCGGTGGACATCCCCAAGATGGCCGCCTGAAATCTCGTCGGCTCCAATAGGCGAGAACAGTCCATGGGGTATCTAGTGTTCTATATAAGATATCTATGGGTACAACAACACCGTAACTCGCGTAACGTTGCGTCAACACTGTAACTACGTCATCACGTACATTCTAACGTAAGCACGTATATGTACGTGACAGGATATTACATCTCCCTTTTTTTTTAAATAAAACTAAAAATCCTTCTACAACACATACTAATCAGAACCTCTTCTAGTAAACGATCTATAACTAGTACAAATATCTACGCATGACATTTAACACAACACCTGCTGTAAATGCAAAATTTTTGAACATACATTTTACAAGCATTTTTTTTCTTTTTTTTCACAATTCTTGAACATACATTTCACAAGCATATACATTTTTTTTTTACAAATCTAAAACGTTTCTGGGTCTCACCACTCGACCTGATCGGGTTTGTATCAGAGGTGTGTACTCTGAACTTTCTTCACTGCCTGTTTGTTGTGCAAGGTTTGGTGGTTCTGGATAATCTGGTGTGGTGACATCAAGAGTTGGAATCAGATGCCGTCTGTTCCTTCTGATTTCAGAACCATCTTCCGTCTTGATGTGGTATGAGCGATTAGTCTTTGCTGGTCCGATGACAGTTGCTGGCTTCCAAGTAACATCTGGCAGTTGAAAACGAACAGCAGATCCCGATGGCAACGCTGGCAGTGGTTTGGCAGTTCTGTCATAGTACCACTTTTGTCGCTTTTGACATCTCTGTCTTCTGCGGCGAATGTCGCTCTGGCAAATTAATTCAGGTTGTAGTTGCTCTTTCGTGGATGGAAGGATTGAGCGAAGTCTCCTGCTCATCAGCAATTGTGCTGGTGACTTGAATCCATCAACTGGGGTGTTCCTGTATTCCAACAGGCTGAGGTAGGGGTCTGTCCTCTTCATGTGTGCTTTCTCCATGAGAGCCTTGACAGTTCTCACAGTTCTTTCTGCCAACCCGTTGCTCTGTGGGTACATGGGGCTGCTTGTTGTGTGTTCAAAGTCCCATGCTTTGGCGAAATTTCTGAATTATTGTGAGCTGTAACAGGGTCCATTGTCACTTACTACAGTCTGTGGGATTCCAAATCTGGCAAATGTGGCTTTTAGTTTTTGAATAACCACTGATGACGTGAGGTTGGGGATTTTTTCCACATCAAAGTACCTGCTGTAGTAGTCTACGGTGACGATGTAGTCATTGTTGTTCCATTTGAACAGGTCTGTCGCTACGGCTTGCCAAGGTTGGTTTGGTATTGGGTAAGAAACCATTGGTTCTTTTGGGAGTGAGCTTCTGTGCTCCAAACAGATGCTACATGACCCAACTAGTGTCTCTATTTGTTTTCCCATACCTGGCCAAAACAATATATCTCTAGCTCTCTGTTTAAATGTATCCATTCCCAAATGTCCTGCATGTACACGTGACAACATTTCAGTTCTCAACACATTTGGAACAAAAATTTTCTCCCCTTTTAGAAGAATACCATTAGCTTCTGAGAGCTCATGCTTGATGTTCCAGTATTCTGAAACAGCTGGTGGGCATTTCTTGGCTGATTCTGGCCAACCCTGCTGGATAATTCTCTTTAAGAGTATGAGTTCATCTCTTGCTGTAGCGTCTCTGATTTCCATCATTTTGCGGTCGCTCACAGGTGCATTGTCCATCACAGTGTGCACTTGGAAGTCCATACCTTCGCTTAATGAAGGATCGTAGCGTGCAGTGGGTTTTCTGGATACTGTAACGTGTCTGCGACGGGTATATGCTTGCCTGGTTTGTGTACGATGATGATGTCGTACCTCTGTAGCTGTATGATCATTCGTTGAAGTCTTGGAGGAGCAGCTGCGAGGGGTTTTCGCATAATTGACTCCAGTGGTTTGTGGTCTGACTCAACGATTACCTGACGTCCGTACAGGTATTGGTGAAAACGTTTACAGCCAAAGAGTACTGCAAAGAGTTCTTTCTCGATCTGTGCATAGTTTACTTCAGTCTCGTTGAGGGTTTTAGATGCGTAGGCTACTGGTTTTTCGTCTTGTAGCAATACGGCGCCTAAACCGTACTTTGAAGCATCTACTTGCAGCTTTACTTCCTTTTTGTGGTCGAAATAGGTGAGCACTGGACCTGGTTCCGTTGTGAGTAGATCTTTCACACACTAGAAAGCGGCTTCTTGGTTTGTGTCCCATACGAACTCGTTCTTTTCTTTCAGGAGTTCTCGGAGCGGCGCAGTCACTTCTGACAGTCGTGGTGCAAACTTTGCGAGGTAGGTGACCATGCCCAGTATGGTTTCCTAGTTCAGACTTGTTTTGAGGTGGTGGCATGTCTCTGATGGCCTCAATCTTGTTAGGGTCTGGACGAATACCATCACAGGTCAACGTGTGTCCAAAATAGTTGACTTCGGGTACACAAATTACGCTTTTGTCTTTGTTCAGTTTTATACCCTTTTGGCAGGTCCTCTCCAAAACTGAATGTAGGTTTGCGTTGTGCTCTTGTTTAGTGCTTCCGTACACTAAAATGTCGTCCACGATGGTAGCCACGCCTGGCAGTCCCTCGTAGGCTTCATCCACTCTTCTCTGGAACTCATCTTGAGCTGAGATGATCCCAAATGGCAGTCTTTTGAAGCGATACCTGCCATAAATTGTGTTGAAAGTGGTCAACATCGATGATTCTTCGTCGAGTTTAATTGTCCAGTATCCTGACCTGGCGTCCAACACGCTGAAATACTTTGCTCCAGCCAGTTTTGGTGTCAAGTCGTCCAAGGTCGGTAATGGGTAGTGTGGTCTCTGGATCGCTTTGTTTAGTGGACGTGGATCCAGACAGACTCTCAGCTTTTTAGTCTTGGGCTTTTCTACGAGAGCGTTCACCCATTCAGTTGGCTCTGTGACTCTCTGTATGTATGAGGTCGTTTTTCTCCATTTCATCCAGTTCAGCTTTCAGGCGGTCACGGAGGGCGAAAGGTTTGCGTCGTGGAGGGCACACCACGGGGGATGCTGAGGGCTTTAGATGGATCTGGCATTCTCCTGGAAACTGACCAATCCCTTGAAACACGTCAGCAAATTCCTCATAAATGTCTGTGTTTTCTTTGAGCTGCACATCAACTGTGTGTACTAGTTTGACTATATTTAAGTCCAAACATGCTCTCATGCCCAGAACAGGAGGTGCGTTAGCACAGACTATGTCGAATTCCAGCCAAACAGACGTGTTTTTGTAGCTGCACGACAATCTGCACGAACCCTCTGTTTTCAGTGTTTGACCTCCATATGCTGTGAGTTTACTAGTCGTGGGGTTTAGTGGCATACTACCAAACATTTGATGAAATGTTCCTGCTGGTATTATGTTCGCTTGTGCCCCAGTGTCTACTTTGAAGCTGAGTTTTTGTCTTTTTTCTCCAACTTCCAACTCTGCATAAGCTTGTTCTTTGTTAGTATTTTCATGCTTTGTAGTGATTGTGTCGATAAACAGCTCCTCTTGTGGTTGTTCGTGGCTGTCTGCGACATGATGCACTCTTCTGGGTGCAAAGCTTTGTTTGCGCTGTGGTGTTTGCGTCCTGCACACGTTGGCGAAATGGTTAAATTTCTTGCATTTATTGAACTGGCGTCCTCTTGCGGGACATTCCTCTGCGCGGCTGTGTCCTCTCCCACATGCTCTGCACATATTTTTGCTTTGAGCGACGCCTTCGTTGCTGTGGCCTGTTGCTTTGCTACTGTGGTGCGTTAGCATGCTGCGGCTTTTGCTAACCACGTGCACGGACTGTGCTGGCATGCTAATTGCGGCGTTTGTCATAGTCTCTAGTTGCTGTCGTGATACCTCGAACGATCTGGCAACGTCGATCGCTTTTTCTAGCGTTAAATCTGGACCTTGACAAAGTAGCATTTCACGGACTCTCTGTGAATTAGTAGCAAACACAATTCTGTCCCTTATCATCTCGTCAGTGTTCGGGAAATTACAGTCTTTCGCCAACAGTTTAAGCTCTGTCACAAACTTATCGAAGCTTTCATTTTCTCCCTGAATCCTCTCGAAAAACTTGTAACGTGCGAAGATTGGATTAGCTTTCGGCGTGACGTGTGCCTCGAAATTATCAAAGTAGGTTTTCAGTACCTTTCTTTGGTCTGCGGTGAGGTCCCATGTGTTGAAGATGTCTCTACCTTTCTCTCCAATCCATAGGAGCATTCATTCATTCATTCATTCAACCTTTATTTAGTCAGGTAAATCTTTTGAACCTCATGGGCTCATTTACGAAAGCGACCTGCTAAAACTAAAGAACAATGAACAGCAGTGATAGAATTTCATTAAACAATAAACAAACAAACAATAAACAATAGAAAACAAAAAGAGAGAAAAAAACAAAAGATTTTTTTTTCTTTTTTTAACAAAGTATCAAAAAACTAGCAAAACATTATAAGGTAGACGTATAAAATCAAAGACAGGAACAAATCTGCATTGGTTTTTGCCAGGATTCCAACAGATTCTGAAAACCATTTAGAGAAGTCAAGGTCGAGAGCTTCAGAGCAGGTAGCTGCATTTGTCTTCTTGAGGCTTGTTTTTGAATGGCCCGGTGAACATCAGTTCGACGTGTTGTCGAAATCTTCTCCACGCGTCCGGTAAGTTTGTCGCGTCCCAGTCCATGTGCGGTATCGGTACACCTGAGTTGTCCATCTTCCGTCGTCAGGTCAATGGGCAAAACATTCGGGATTCTTCTCGATTATCCACAAACTTCTGACACCATGTAAAAGATCAGCTGTCCATCTTTGATACAGCTATCTTTAATGTGCACGATTACAGACAGGATCGAAGGATGGCAGAAGATTCGGTCTGGTTCACTGCGAGCCTTTATTCAACATGTCCGCCATTCATCTGGTCGGTACAAGAACACCGTAACTCACGTAACGTTGCGTCAACTACGTAACTACGTCATCACGTACATTCTTACGTAAGCACGTATATGTACGTGACAGGATATTACACCCCCTCCCCCCTCATTCTCTCCTCCCCTTCGTTTCATTGGTTCGACTGTGACCTGTTCGTTCTCTGGTCAGATTTATTTTTAACCTTTGTTTATACAGATAGTCTCAATGAGTCACGAGGACCAACCCCTAAGAGAGATGTGTAATAGACAGCTATGCGAGCGCCTGGGTGTGATGAAGTCAAATGTTTTTTTTTTTAACCTTTATTTAACCAGGCAAATTCCATGGAGATCACTGATCTGTTTTGCAAGGGAGGCCTGGGCCTGAAGTTAACCTAACATGCATGTTTTGTTCTGTGGGAGGAAACCGGAGTACCTGGAGAAAACCCACGCAAGCACAAGAAGAACATGCAAACTCCACCCAGAAAGATCCCAGGTCCCACCGGGGATTCAACAGAAGACCTTCTTGCTGTGAGGCAAGTGCTAACCACTGAGCCGTTGTGCTGCCAAGTGCTGTTTTGGGTAGCAGGAAGCTGATCTTAGCTTGTTAAATAAAAAAAAATCCATAAATTATTTGCAGAATTGTATAAGCCACGGGATTCATAGCCTGTGAAAAAAGGTAGTGGCTTAAAGACCGTAAAGTATGGTCAAACATGCTGCTGTTCAACCCCTCCTGAAAAAACCAAACCTCGCCCTTCAGTAGTTTCTAACTTCAGGCCTGTCTCCAGACTCCCATTTGTTTCTAAACTTCTAGAGAAAATAGTTGAGTCCCAGCTAAAGTGCTTCCTGGAGGATCACGCTATCCCCGAGCTATTCCAATCTGGCTTCAAATCTCTCCACAGCACTGAGACTGCCCTACTGAAGATTTTTAATGACATCTTCCTATCCACAGACACAGGTGACTCTGTGCTGCTTGTCCTATTGGACCTCTCATCCGCGTTCGACACCATCGACCATGAGATCCTCATTGCTAGGTTGGAGCAATGGGTGGGCATCACAGGATCAGCCCTGAACTGGTTCAGATCCTACCTCTCTGACAGATCCTTTTGTGTTTCCATCAATGGTTTTAGTTCTGCAGTGGCTGCTCTTAATTGGGGGGTTCCGCAGGGGTCCATCCTGGGTCCTCTCTTGTTCTCCTTATACCTGCTGCCACTCGGTGCTATTTTCCGGAAACACAACATACCCTTCCACTTCTACGCCGATGACTGTCAAATTTACTTCCCCCTAAGACAAAATGGTACATGCTCTATTCAACCTCTGCTCGACTGCCTGGCTGACATCAGGGATTGTATGGCTTTAAATTTCTTAACCTTAAACGATAAGAAGTCAGAAGCCATTTTGTTCCTTCCCAATGACACAACCTCGAACCACTGCATCGACCTTTCTGCTCTACCCGTCTGAAAAACAAAAAGTCACAAATCTGGGAGTGATAATGGATCCTTCCATGAAACTCAACAGTCATGTAAACATGATCATTGAATCCTGTTTTTTCCAGCTGAGGCGACTGTCTAAGCTGAAGCCCATATTATAAAAAAATAACCTGGAGACAGTAATTCACACATTTATTACATCTAGGCTTGATTACTGCAATTCACTTCTGCTTGGTGTCAGTCAGACCTCCATTGCACGTTTACAACTGGTTCAGAACGCAGCAGCCCTATTTTTAACCAGTACACGTAAAAGAGAGCACATTACACCAGTCTTGGCCTCCCTGCACTGGCTACCGGTTCATCTTCGAATCCAGTTCAAAATTCTCATGTATGTCTACAAATCACTGAACAGTCTCGCCTCCGCCTATCTCTCAGATCTGATACACCCATATGTCCCTCCACGTGCTTTGAGGTCAGAGGACCGGGTACTTTTAACAGTTCCAGAAACTCGCCTTAAGCGCAGAGGTGACAGGGCCTTCTCTGTAGCAGGCCCTAGACTCTGGAACGAGTTACCGCTGCTCATCAAACAGGCCCCCTCCCTCTCAGTTTTCAAATCCAGGTTAAAAACTCACTACTATTCTGTTGCCTTCAACACCCGCTGATTGGTGTTTGATCGTTTTATTTTTGATCTGCAGTGTTTTTATGTTTTTCGTGTTGTACTTCATTGTCTGTGGTGCCTGTTGCTTGTTTGTTTGTTCAGCACTTTGGTGTGGACTTGTTCCTGTTTAAAGTGCTTTATAAATAAAATGGTATGGTATTACGATCCCTATGCTTTTCCACACAGCTGATTTGAAATAAACAGGCAGGCCTTCAAGATCCTCCGTTTCATCTGAACTGGCGAGATTCAGAAGGTACGTTCTCCTACTGTTCAAAAAACTTTCATTACAAAAACAAATGGACTTTATTTGTAACAGAAGACGTGGGGTCCCCACACTCACTGCTCTTTGAATTGAGAAAGATCCATCCTCAGATGAAGAGCGAAACGTCTTCTTTTACAAATAAAGTCCAGTTGTTTTTGTATTGAAAGTTTTTTTTAATTTATTTATCATGTCCTAGATGACTGAGAATCTTCACCAGCATGTTCTTCTATATAGCACTTAGGAAAATGCAGTTAAATGAATTGTGGCCTTCTAGAGGAGACGTGACCCGACCTGTAACCAACATACTTTTTAATAGCATCTCTGTACATGTCCCAAACACACAATCTATGACAGTCTGGTACAAATATATGTACCATTATACTGCAAACAAACATATACATTACTGTAAATGACAACTACTGCAGTTATGGAAAACAATTATTCAATCATTTTTACAAAATAGCTGTTTAGCTTCAAGTTTGAGTGAAGTGTCTTAAGAAGCTGTCTTAATATTTAAAACTTTATAGTTTTCTCCTCCTGTGTGGATTCTCATGTGTCTGTTTAAATTTGACTTCTGTCTAAACCTTTGTCCGCAAACATCACAAGCACATGGTGAATGTCCTGTGTGGATTCTCATGTGTCTGTTTAAATTTGACTTCACTTTAAACTTTTGTTCACAAACATCACAAGCAAATAGTTTGTGACCTGTGTGGATTATCATATGATTGTTTAAATTTGACTTCCGTCTAAACCTTTGTCCGCAAACATCACAAGAAAATGGTAAATGTCCTGTGTGGATTCTCATGTGTTCGTTTAAATATGACTTCACTCTAAACTTTTGTTCACAAACATCACAAGCAAATGGTTTGTGACCTGTGTGGATTGTTATGTGTCTGTCTAAAGTTGACTTTCGTACAAATCTTTGTCCACAAACATCACAAGAAAATGGTTTTGGTCTTGTGTGAATACTCATGTGTGTCTTTAAATGTGACTTTCGTTTAAACCTTTTTTCACAAACATCACAAGCAAAAGGTTTCTGTCCTGTGTGGATTCTCATGTGTTTGCTTAAATCTGAGTTTTGTCCAAAATTTTGTCCACAAACATCACATGAAAATGGTTTCTCTCGTGTGTGGACTATCATGTGTCTGTTCAACTTTAACTTAACTCTAAACTTATGTCCACAAACATCACAAGCAAATGGTTTATGTCCTGCGTGGATTATCATATGTCTGTTAAAATGTGATTTTTGTACAAATCTTTGTTCACAAACATCACAAGCAAAATATTTCTGTCCTGTGTGGATTCTCATGTGTTTGGTTAAATCTGAGTTTTGTCCAAACCTCTGTCCACAAACATCACAAGCAAATGGTTTCTCTCGTGTGTGGATTATCATATGTCTGTTTAAATTTGACTTAATTCTAAACTTATGTCCACAAACATCACAAGCAAATGGTTTCTCTCGTGTGTGGATTATCATGTGTCTTTTTAAATCTGACTTAACTCTAAACTTATCTCCACAAACATCACAAGCAAATGGTTTACGTCCTGTATGGATTCTCATGTGACTGTTTAAATGTGACTTATCTCTAAACTTATGGCCACAAACATCACAAGCAAATGGTTTCTCTCGTGTGTGGATTATCATGTGTCGTTTTAAATTTGACTTAACTCTAAACTTATCTCCACAAACAGCACAAGCAAATGGTTTACGTCCTGTGTGGATTCTCATGTGACTGTTTAAATGTGACTTATGAGAAAACAATTTTTCACAAACATCACAACTAAATGAATTCTGTCTGGACTGGATTTTTTTTTCTGAGCCTCCAGTTTCCTTTACTCTAAAACATTTCTTACTAACCAAACAACTTGAGGACTCTATTCTTGAATAACCTGACTTGTTTCTCTGAACAGACGGCTTGTAAAGAAATTGTTTCTCACACTCATTGAAGCTGCAAGATCTGTTGACAGTGTTTACACCTGACTCAGGAGTTCTGCTCTCTGTCCAGTCTTTGTCAATGTCTTCAGGTTCTGATCCAGAGTCTGATGCGTCTTTCAGTTGAGAATCAGGATCATTCACATCTTCTTCATCAACCTCACTGTCTTCAGTCTCTGATGAGCTGGAATCATCTCCATGAGTATTTAGATCTGGGTTCCTTGTAGTTCCTACTCCTCCACAGTCCTCTACAACAGTTGCTGCATTCATCTGGTCAGTTGAGCTGCTGGTTGGAAGATATTCATCTTCCACTTGGTGTTGATTAAGCTTCATATGAAGGGGATCTGGGTCCTTCTGGTCCACATCAGACCTATATTCTTCAGAACCTTCTACAATCAGCATACCGGTAATCTGTTGAGCATCTGCAGAGAACAATGAAACACAAACATTAAGGGCAGTTGTAACTTTATATCAACTCAAAACAACATCTAATGATGGACGTCAGAAAAACCTCCTGAAACAAATAATTTAGAGAGACGTCAAGGTAAAGACCAGCCATATCTCCATCCATCCATCCATCCATCCATTTTCTTCCGCTTATCCGGGGTCGGGTCGCGGGGGTAGCAGCCTAAGTAGGGAGGCCCAGACTTCCCTCTCCCCAGCCACTTGGAGCAGCTCCTCTGGGGGAATCCCAAGGCGTTCCCAGGCCAGCCGAGAAACATAGTCCCTCCAGCGTATCCTGGGTCTTCCTCTGGGTCTCCTCCCGGTGGGACATGCCCGGAACACCTCACCAGGGAGGCGTCCAGGAGGCATCCTAACCAGATGCCCGAGCCACCTCAACTGGCTCCTCTCGATGTGGAGAAGCAGCGGCTCTACTCCGAGTCCCTCCCGGATGACTGAGCTTCTCACCCTATCTCTAAGGGAGAGTCCAGCCACCCTGCGGAGAAAACTCATTTCAGCCGCTTGTATCCGAGATCTTGTTCTTTCGGTCATAACCCAAAGCTCATGACCATAGATGAGGGTGGGAACGTAGATCGATCGGTAAATTGAGAGCTTTGCCTTTTGACTCAGCTCTCTCTTCACCACGACAGACCGGTACAGCGCCCGCTTCACTGCGGACGCTGCACCTATCCGCCTATCGATCTCACGCTCCAGTTTTCCCTCATTCGTGAACAAGATCCCGAGATACTTAAACTCCTCCACTTGGGGCAGGACCTCCTCCCCGACCCGGAGAGGGCACGCTACCCTTTTCCGGCTCAAGACCATGGCCATATCTCGTACAAAATAATCACCAGCAGGTGTACAGCAAGCAAACAAATAGAACTATAAATCCCAGGATGCACTGGAACAGCCAATGCAGCAACACAAATCCAGCCTTTCAAGCCTGCTTCCCCACCCTTATCTAGTTATTCTTTAACAGGTTTTGCTAGGGCTCGGCGATATGGATCTAAATCAATATCCTGATATTTTAAGATAAATCGCGACACACGATATATATCTCTTTTTTTCTTTCCATAACGTAATGACAAAAATATATTTCTGAGTTAAAGCTTTGTCCCAGTTGTCACACAGACATTTATTAACAACAGCTGTAACTGCACAAAATACATATCTAAAAAATAAAGTATTTACATATATTAAAGTTTTTTTTTAGCCATTTATTTACATATATTGAATAAAAATCCTCTTCCCCTGGGGGCAGCTGTGGCTAAGAGGCTAGAGTAGTTGTCCTCCAGTGAGACAGTTGCGGGTTCAATTCCGTCCAGCAGTCACATGCTGAAATGTCGCTGGGCAAGACACTGAACCCCTCATTGCCGCCGATGTGTGTCCCATTGGTGTATGAATGTGATAAAGCTCTGATTATTCTTTGTAGAGTGCATGAATGGTGTAAATTGAGGTCTCATATTGTGTTGTAAAGAGTTTTTAGTGTCTTGATAAGACAGAAAGGTACTATAAGTACAGTCCATTCAGCTGCGCCGCCTGCACGTTAGTAAGCGTGTGTGAACTGCGGTAGTGATCCTCCACTCGGAACCGTGAAGCTGCAGACCTCAGCCTAGTTCCCTGAAATAAACCACAGTTCAGAACTCATTTAGTCATGCTGAGCCTTTTGAGAGGCACAGAGAGAAGTGGTGTGACATTAATAAATCAGTAGCATATCATATCACTAAGACGCAATCCCGTCTCAGCTGTGGAACAAGAAGGCTAAATCGTCTTCTTAACCACTAAGGACCAAGTCTTTAGCGATATGATAATCTACTGATTTATTAATGTCACCACTTCCCCCTGTGCCTCTCATAATGCATAGCATGCCTAAATGAGTTCTGACCTGTGGTTTGTTTCAGGGAAGGAGGCTAAAAAACACTCAGACTTCACGCATGCTCATAGTCAACTCCGCTGTTTTAAATGGTGAAAGATTCATAGTTCTGACCTTTTGTCAGGACTGTTTTCAGCACTGTCTACAGAAATCATCTTTCTGCCCCTCATCTGACAATTTGTATCCAAACCATCTCCAAAAGGACTGTTATAAATTCCCCAGTATCTATGCATTGTTTTTGTTCAGGCATATTGTTAGACAGCTAATACGTATTTTTTACGTTAGACAGCTAATTCGTATTTTTACGTCAGGCATCTTGTTAGACAGCTAAGGGGTCCTTGGGGATAAATACTGTAGAGCTGAGAAAGCCGTTGGTTTTATAGCCGTTGGTGTTTTCTATCGTTGATGCCTGTCTGCGTTTGTGACAAAGGTGAGCTTAATGCACTTTAATGAGCGCTAATTTCTTCTTTTCATATATAAATGGGGTGGCGATTTTGGCGCAAATATGAGACAGCCCAAGAAATGTTTATTTCATGTTTAAGGTTCTGTCTTGTTGTAATATTAAGGGTAAGCTAAGCTATTTGTTAGCTTGTTCTTATTTAGCCGTTTTCTTTTATTTCAGATACCAGACAGACAGAAAAGGGACAGTTAATTTCAGTTACTATCAGTTATGAAGAATAGACAGCTCACAAAGGGAAACTTCATGCTGTAAACGAACTGGAAAGTTAATTAAACTCCAAGAAAAACAGCATCTTGCTGTGTCAGGACTCACTCTCTGATCGGAGTGTCTGTATGGGTGAAGTGCTCCAGCTAAACTCCTCAAAATATTATACAGTCCTAACTCTCCACAACATATGGTCCTTCTGAGCCGGATTACTTCACTCATATCAGCAAAATGGACACATCAAGATTAACAGAACGGCCACGACAACTACCAGCTCACCTCCAGGACTACCAGGTTAGCCTTCCTCAGTCGCTAATGTCTTATGCTGCCCCTCATCAGGATGACAACCTAAGTGCCAGTGCACAGCAGCTGCAGTCACTCAGCCTGCAGACCAAGTCTGCTATTCAGCATGGCCAGCTACTTTCACTCGGGCTCTCACGGTGTCATTTCCCAGCGGCGGCAGTCGATAAGGCAAGCCAGTACAACACAGTACTACAAGCTAATACCCAGCCTGGCTCACGAGTGGGGTGTGAAAGGACCCCATCTCCTGCCCTAAGTGAATGCAGCCTGCAAAGTTATCCCAGCACAGATGACTGCTCAAGTGAACATTCTCTAGCATCCCAACAAGCAACATCTTTTAAGTTGAGTCTTCGGCCAGACAGTACAACCTGGTCTCTTCCAGTTACATTAACATCTACATCACAGTTTGGAGCTGACAC
>JBBPBX010095206.1:0-13241 GCA_038048925.1 Garcialebias charrua
AAATATTTCATCAGTTTAAATTATTAAAATTTTATGGTAAATGGAGCTTATTTATATAGCGCTTTCCAGCCCCCTGTGAGGAGCCCCAAAGCGCTTTACAATACCAACCATCCACCCATTCATACACCGGTAGCGGCGACTGCCATGCAAGGCGCCTTCCAGTCCTACCGGGAGCAACTCAGGGTTAAGTGTCTTGCCCAGGGACACAACGACACATGGTGTGGGGAACCGGGATTCGAACCTCCAACCTTCCGATCGGGGGACGACTGCCATTACCACTACGCCACGGCCGCCCCTTTATGATTTGGTTGAACATAGTATTTTACAAGTCATGTATAAAACTAAAACAAAAATTACCCCCCAAATATTCAATTAAAATTTGTTAAAAAGTTATTAAACCCTGAAGGGAATGTAAATGTTTGTAAAACCTCCATTTAGGACTAGTTTGAAGGAGCTGAGTTGTAAATCAGGAAACAGGATTGTGTTGACTTGATATCACCATAAACATTTCTAAAACTATTTATATGTTTTAAAATATGATTAAATCAAAGTTGTTGGGAAGGTGTGGTGCAGGTGAAGTGAAGGTTGTTGTTTGTAGTTATTTTGTATTTTTTAAACAAGGGGCAGATATTATAACACTATTTTCGTCTTTCTGCACATTTTCATTCAGTGTTTTTTCTTCTTCTGATGAATTTGTTTTATTTTGAATAAAAAAACATGCAGCGCTGCTGGGGCTGTTTGTTTACGTCGTAGTTTCAGGGAAACGTTGGCTCAAACTTTATTGTTCTTCATCTTCTGACTCTCATCATATTCTATCGAGTGGAAACTCTTCAGATTAAACAAGTTAGATGTTCCCACCGCTAGTTAGAACGA
The DNA here is from genome assembly GCA_038048925.1 of Garcialebias charrua. NCBI lineage: Eukaryota > Metazoa > Chordata > Actinopteri > Cyprinodontiformes > Rivulidae > Garcialebias > Garcialebias charrua. Next base: position 874 of record JBBPBX010095206.1, read on the forward strand.
CTCTGTCACGTTTTGCAAAATAAACAAACCGAGTAGGACTCGCTGCAGATGAGACCCGCAGTTTAACAAAACCGAACTATGTCCACACTAGCCTGGTTAAAACCAGACCCTTGTCCTTCACTTCGCTTTGTACTAGGGTCTGGGACTCCTCCCATAGACAAGGATTTCTCCAGTAGATTTTTGACCGGACCAATCAGAGAACAGAAGGCGGAGTTTTGAACGACGTCGACTGACGTCGTCAGTTAAAATGGCTGCCGCCACGAAGGAATTTTCATGAAAACAAGGTAAAAAACTATTATTTCTTTGCTGAGAAAAAATATATTTCTTAGCTGACGTTATATCAGAAGTGTTCCTGAGCTTAACAGTTCCTAAATCAATTCACGAAATGGTCAAATCTGCTGGATTTAAATAGTTTCGGTTTGACATTTTCCAAACAGCCTCGGGTGCGCTACGAAAATAAATGATAAAAAATCGAATTTTATCTCAAATGTTTAATCTAGGCCAACAGTCAGTAAATTAGAGCCATATAATTACACACTGGTAGCAGAAAAAATATCCACCGAGTGGTTTCTGAGCTATTTATCTGAATAGCCTGGACCTCGCCAGGCTAAACTAACAAAACTCCGCCTTCTGTTCTCTGATTGGTCCGGTCAAAAATCGACCGGAGAAATCCTTGTCTATGAGAGAAGTCCCAGACCCTAGTACAAAGCGAAGTGAAGGACAAGGGTCTGGTTTTAACCAGGCTATGTCCACACCGACGAATTAGTCTTTCCTCTCATCAGTGATGTCGTCTGCTTTCTCTTCGCTTGTGAAACTTTGTTCAGTCACATTCCGACGGTCATGAGCACTCGTTTGACTTGTTTTGAAGCAAAAATTTAACGCGCTTTGGAGACTAGCTTAGCTTTTAGCCTGCTACCGCTAACGCCTGCTGCTGGCAGTGTTGCCAGGTGAGAAATGTAGGATTATCGTTCTAGAGCCTTCAAATTATCGTATTTTGAGGGACATTATCGTACACCCGTCATAAACAAAATAACAAGTATGCACTATACTGTAGTCACTCTGTTGTTGAATAGCGTCTAACAGGCACCCCCAGCTTTGTGGCGTCAGTACTGGTGGGAACCATGAACATTAATACGCATGTCTGGAGTGCTGGCAACTAATAAGCCGAGCCCCCCACCCCCTCCACCCTCTTCTTCCACCACCGAGCTGAAGTGTGGACAGGAGATAAAAAATAAAATAAAAAAACTAATTCTGTAAAATTAATTTAATAACTCAACTAAATTCTGTCTATTAAGTTTGTATTTTCAAGGAAATAATAACTTGATCTTTAACTTTACTGATGTAACGGCTCATAACACTGATATCACTACTAAAAACATCCCTAATTGTAAATTTAATATTCATTTTATTTATTTCTTTTTGGAAATGCTTTCTTTCTGTTTCATACCCTGGACATTCCACAAAGACATGTTGAACCGTTTCAGGGAAATTGCTGGTGCACTTGTCACATAGACCTGTTGCATACTTTCTAATTATTTTAAGAGATTTATTAAGGTCGGTTTCTTCCTGCTTTCCTTGTATATCCTACCTTTTTTGTTGTGTAAATGTCTTCCTGTATCAGTAATGTCCCTGTTTTCCTGTCATATTTTCTTAATATATTTCTTTATTATAATTTAACGTTCAACTTTATATAAACGTTCTATCATTTTCATCACTTCTTCCGGACCGGTGTCACACGGCTCTGCTTTTTCTAACGCATGGGGCGGGCGCAGCGGACTATTCAGCCAATCATGGTCGTTGTTCTGCACATACGTCACTCTTATGTCACATTTAGAAAAGCACGATTGGCTGGAATTTCAAGATGCCTTCAGGGTTCACAAAAAAACTCAGACAGTTGCGACAGGCTGATGACAACCGATCACAACTACACGTTCACAGAATGGTCAAATTATCGTATTTTTGGCCTTTTTCGGGATTATTGATCGTACATCGTACAGAGGGCAAAATTATCGTACAAATACGATAATTATCGTGCACCTGGCAACACTGGCTGCTGGACTGAGCGCTGCGTAACAACGACGTCACCACGCACGTTTTGTGTCACAGCTTTTTCTGTCCGGGCGGGTTGTTGAAGCAGCTGCTCCAACCCGAACAGAAACAGAAAAACGTCAGTGAAACGTTGTAAAATCCTATCGAAATATCGAAAATATGCTTAAACTTCATATCATCGTTATTGAATAAAAGTATATCGCGATATTTATCGTTATTGAATTATTGTCCAGCACTAACAGACAGTGGACAGTGGTCTCTGTAGACAGAAAGTAGACTCTGTAGACAGACAGTGGTCTCTACAGCCTCTACAGTGGTGTACTACAGCCACTGATCACAGCCCTCCTGACACTGAACAGCATACACAATATTACTCTGTTTGTGCCGGGGGACTGGATCAGTCTTATATCAGGGAAACTAAACAGCCACTGGCCAAAAGGATGGCCCAGCACAGAAGATCAACATCATCAGGTCAGGACTCTGTGGTCTACACTCATCTCCAGGCCAGCGGTCACTCTTTCAGGGATGAAGATGTTCACATCCTTGATAGAGAGGAACGATGGTTTGAGAGAGGAGTAAAGGAGGCCATCTTTGTGAAAAGAAACCGTCCATCATTAAACAGAGGTGGAGGCCTCCGGGTTCAACTGTCCCCCTCTTACAATGCTGTTATTGCTAGTATCACTCAGCCCTCTGTGAATAGCAAACAACCATCAGGGTGTTAACGATCCATCGTTAGGCTGATGGTCCTCCTTGATCATGTGAGCAGCTGGTTTCAGCTGTCATCAGCCAACTGGTTGATCCACTGTGAGAGGGTGCTATTTATAAGACTGAGCTGAATACAGCTTCTCAGACTGAGGAAGTCTTTCGAACAAAGACGAAACGTTTCTACAATTTTTATTTGTTTTGTTTTTTGAATGTCCAGAGGACCAGACTTAGCTTTTTTAGATTTTTCTACCTGGATTATTGAGCATCAGGGTACTAAAGAAAGGACACACGAGAACAATCCGGTGATTGTGTGTAGAGGGTTTTACGTATGTTGTATAAATTCAGTAGTACATACCGTCTTCCCTGCATTATCCAGACCCAGGATTAAAACGCAGAACTCGTCCTTTTGAAACATGTACTTGTACAACCCAGACAACAGAGTGTACATGTTTGTAAACACAAGTGGACCACGACGTTAGCTTCAGCTAAGCTAATAACAGACGCCGACAACAGCAACACGCATCACTGCCACTAAATGGGCAAAAACACAAATACTATAAAAGGCTATTAAACTACTGTATTACAACATTTGTTTAGCGCTACAGAAAAACAAGCCCTTCTTTCCGTTCCTGACACTCAAAACTTCTTCCTTCCTTCTTCCTCTTCTTCTTGGTTTTTTAATGGCAGTTGGCAAATAACATTTGGTGCATTACCGCCACCACCAGTAAGGAGTGTGAATCAGGACTAGCAAGCAAAAAAAAAAAAACTTCTTCTTCTTTAGATTTTAACGGCAGCTTGCATCCTTTTTTGTTGCACTACTGCCACCTATTGGATCCTATCATCTATTCCTCAAATTCTCATAAATATCCCAGTACAGTACTGTAGTTAAAAAAACCAAAAACGAAAAATCTTATTTTTCCCTTCAATACCATTTAACTTATCGATCACATTCTCAAATTTCAATTCTCTACTAAAACCTAATTCCACTTTTAATATTGCACTACTAATATTGCACTGCAATACTTTTAAAGTTGCATATTTTTCACAAATCAAAATGTATCATAAACCAGTTCCCCATCTTAAAAAGAGTTCCATTTAATAAACTGTGACCGGTTTTTATTCTATTAATAATTATCTCCTCCCTTCTGTTTATTCCTCTGATCCTTACTACATCAACTTTATTTTGTATCCTATATAAATGTCTTCCATTTATTTCATTGTCCCATCTAATTTTTCATATCTTCTTGCTTTCTCTCCAAACTATACTTTTGCCTTCAGATTTAAATAACTTCACATGTATATCAATATCTTCTTTATTAATAGCTTCCTTAGCCAACCTATCTGCTCTTTCATTTCCCATCATTCCTACGTGAGCTGGAGTCCAGAATCTACATTTTTATTTTGTTCACATATTCTCTGATGAAGAGCCATTATCTCATGTAATATATTTTGATGATTATTTGTGCGTCCCTTTTCAATACTCACCAACGCAGATAGTGAATCACACTATTATTTTATTCACATTAGTACGGTATCCCTCACCCATTCTGACGCTAATAAAATAGCATACAATTCTACTGCATATATACTCAAGTTATTAGATGTTCGTTTTGAAATACAGTATTAATCTTTAACTCAGGAATCACTTCTGCTAAACTGGTTGCTTCATTTTTTAGTTATTTAGATCCATCAGTATACATTTGTAAATTATCATTACTTGCTTTGTATTTGATTATAAAACTCTTGGCAAATATCTATTATATTTCGTTTCTTAAAATTTGATAGTGATTTGTCAACATTAATATATTTCCATGACCATGTCGGTCTCAAAGGCCACAATACTGTCGGACTAAATTCTTTATAATATACCGGTACATTAAATATTTTTGCTTTTTCATCCCCAATCCATCCAGAACTGTTAATTTGTTTCTTTCCATTTTCCCAACAATTTTCTAACACTTTCTGAACTGGATGATCTTTATTATGTCCTTTTAAATTTATCCAGTAATTAACCATTATCTGTTGCCTTCTGATGCATAATGGCATTTCTCCTGATTCTACTTGTAAAGCACATACTGGTGTCGATTTAACTGCCCCTAAACAAATTCTCAATGCTCTGGCTTGAATACCAACTAATTTTTTTAACCTAGTTTTATCTGCTGAACCATACACCACACTCCCATAATCTATTCTTGATCGAATTAGTGACACATAAATATTTTTAAGTGAATCAAAGCTTGCACCCCAATTCAACCCTGTTAAACACCTCATAATGTTAAGAACCTTTTTACTTTTCTCCACAATATGTTCTATGTGATTTTTCCAAGTTAGTTTCTTATCAAAAACTATTCCCAAAAAACGAAAACAATCAACCCTTTCTAACTCTTTCCCATATAAATACAGCTTATTTTCAACCCCAATTTTTTTATTTGTAAAAAACATAACTTTTATCTTCTCAATTGAAACTTTAAAGCCCCACTCTACCCCCCACTTACCCACTTTATCTATGCCTTCCTGAATTTTTAAATTAATATATTCTACATTTCTCCCTCTTTTCCACATTGCTCCATCATCAGCAAAAAGTGATTTGCCAAAACTAATAGATGATTCTTTAAAGATATCATTAGACATAACTGAAAATAATGTTGGACTTATCACACTTCCTTGCGGAGTTCCATTTTCTAATTTACATGATTGTGACACATTAGCTCCTATTTGACTTGAATATGTCTATCACTTAAAAAATCCCACATCCAATTAAACATATACTCCTATACCTATCTGGTGTAATTTAATCATTAACCCTTCCCTCCATAACATATCGTATGCTTTTTATACATCAAAAAACACCGCAACTACAGTTTCCTTATTAATCTGAGCTTTTCTAATATCATCCTCTAAACATAAAATAGGGTCCATTGTTCCTCTCCCTCTACAAAAACCACTCTGATAAGGAGCAATTATATTTCTTGACTCCAGATATTGTATTAATCTTTCATTCACCATCCATCAGTTTGCACATACAGTATTAGACGTTAAAGCAATCGGTCTGTAGTTTCCAGGATTACTATGATATTTTCCAGGTTTATTTAGTGGAATAACTATGGCTTCTTTCCATTGACTAGGCAAACTTCCCTCTTTCCAAATCTCATTATATAAAACTAATAATTTATTTTAAAACATCCTCACTCACATGTTTTAGCATAATATAACATATTTCATCTTTATGGGGCACTATTCCTAATTCTATCCAAAGCTCTTTTCATTTCTCCAATTGAGAAAGGAGAATTATTATTTTTTTTCATTCATTCATTTTAAAATACAAAAAAAAAATTTTTACAATAAAAAACACAATTAATACACAAATCAAAAAGAAAAGAAGCAGAAGAAGAATAAATCTTATAATGTCTGCTCCTTTTTTTCCTCAAAATATTTAAAACAAAAGATAGTATAAAATAAAAGCAATACTAAAAAAAATACGTCAGCTCAAACAGCAGTTTCTTTAAATTAAATTATACACGATCATATATTTTCAAAAAACTAGTTTTAACCCTTCTCTTAAATATACACAGAGATCTGATTTTTTTAAAGTCATCCTCTAAACCATTCCATAAACTTATACCCTGGATTGAAGTACATCTCTCTTTCAAACAGGTTCGAAACCGTGGCTTCATAAACAGTTCTATCCCCTTTAAAAAATAATAACTCTCTCTTTTAACAAAGTTAATTTGAATGTTAGAAGGTAATATGTTTTTGTGGGCCTTATACATAAATATTAAAATGTGATAATCAACCAATTCATAGAATTTCAAAATTTTCAATTTACAAAACAATATATGTGATGGATGGGTGTAATCTTTTCTAGTGATAATTCTTATAGCTCTTTTTTGTAAAATAAAGACCGGATTTGTGATTGTCTTACAAGCTTTACCCCAAACTTCAATACAGTAAATCAAATGAGGAAGAATTAATGTATTATATAACAAAAACAGGGCTTTGTCATTAAATAACTCCTTCACTTTATATAGTATTCCAATAGATTTTGAGATTTTTGTTCGTAAGTAATTAATGTGAGTTCTCCATGACAGCTTGTCATCAATGATGACACCCAAAAATTTCACCTCACTGACTTTACTGATCTCAATACCATTTACTTTAAGTGAAAGATCACCATCAGTCTCCATATTACTGAATATCATGTAATTTGTTTTCTCTAAATTCAATGACAGTTTGTTTTGTTGAAACCAATGTTGTATTCTTTCAAATTCTGTCTGTACTATGTTCAACATTGTTTTTATATCTTTTCCTGAATAAAAAAATGTAGTATCATCAGCAAATAAAATACATCCAAAAAGTTCTGATACATTAACCAAGTCATTCACATATAAAGTAAACAACTTAGGTCCTAGTACGGAACCTTGAGGGACTCCACATGTAATATTACCAAATTTAGATCTTACACCATTAATTTCTACAAACTGTTTCCTATTATTCAGCTAGATACCCACTGAAGTGCATGACCTCTCAGACCGTATCTACTTAGCTTTTCTAGAAGAATACTGTGATCAATGGTGTCAAATGCCTTCTTTAAATCTACATAAACACTGACACAATGTTGGTGTCGATCAATTGCAGTTGTTATGTGTTCTATGAATTCCATAATAGCCATTGATGTAGAACTGTTAGCTCTGAACCCATACTGACTGCTACTTAAGACACTTTGTTTCTCTATAAATTGATCTAGTCTGGTACAAATAATCTCTCCAGGATTTTTGAAAATTGCGGTAACAATGATATTGGTCTATAATTTTCGAATACATGTTTCTCACCATTTTTAAAAATCGGAATCACCTTAGCTGTTTTCATATTGTCGGGGAATATACCAGTTGAAAGTGATAAATTACAGATGTATGGTTCAATCACATAACCAATTATATTTTTTACAAGCATAATGTCCATGTCAACCCAGTCTTTTGATCTCTTGTCAGCAATTTTTTTTACCATATTCAGTATTTCTTCTTTGTCAGTCTCAACAAGAAGCATACTATTGGTGCAATTTGTAACTGTGTGGTTTACAATCACATCAGGTTTTGGTATGTTTGCTGCAAGACTTGGGCCAATATTCACAAAATATTCATTAAATCCATCCACAATTTCACTCTGGTCATACATTTCATTTCCGTCCTTTTCCGTCCTTTACAAAATACTTAGGACTACATGTTCTTGTTTTCTGATTTTTCCATTTATTATTCTCCATGTTTCTTTCATATTTCCATTACTTTTATCTAATAACTCACTATAATATTCCTTATTGTGTTTTCTTATTATCCATACCAACTTGTTTTTGTATTTCTTATATCTCTCTTCAGTTTCTTTTTGTTCTTAATTTCAAGAAGCATGAGTACAAGTTGTTCTTTTTTTACATGCATTTCTTAACCCTTTTGTCATCCAAGGTTTATCAACAACGCCTCATTTTATATTTTTTTGTTGTACACAATTTTTTTCATACAGACCTACTAATATATTCATAAATACATCCTATGCTCTATTCACGTCACTAACATACACATCTTTCCAATTTTGCTTTAACAAATCGTTTTTTAATTTATCCAAAGATTTTTTTGGCTGGGGAGAGGGAAGTCTGGGCCTCCCTACTTAGGCTGCTACCCCCGCGACCCGACCCCGGATAAGCGGAAGAAAATGGATGGATGGATGGATGGATGGATGGATGGATGGATTTTTTTGATGTGTTCATCATCTTTTTCCTGTTTGTGTCTATTTTTGTACTACGTTGGTCGTTTTTGTAAATTGTGAAGACAGGTAAATGGTCACTTACATCTGTAGTCAGAATGCCACTTATTATGTCTTTATTTATTATGTTTGTAAAAATGTTGTCAATTGTTGTGACGCTATCAGATGTTATTCTTGTAGGTTTTGTTATCAATGGATGAAGATTTTTGCTGTACATTGAATCTACAAATGTACCAATGTTATTTGCTTCTGTTTCGATACCCAGATCAATATTATAGTCTCCACACAAAAATACTGTCTTATTTGATGCCTTTTCCAGCAACTTCATGATGTGATCAGTGAATAGCTCTGTATCTGAGTCTGGTGGTCGATATACACAACTTATTAATATATTTTTTGAATTGCTATTTTGTATTTCAATTGTTATTTGAAACATAAACCAAAAGTGAATAAAAAACTAAAAGATAAACTCAAGCAACTAAACCAAACAACAGAAAAACAGACTGTGACAGGAAGCATTTTATCTCTATACATACCACCATTTATAGAGTCACTTTAATTTCTGAGTTAATTATGGGGCCGAGATGGTGTAGAGGCAAGGCAGCCGGCTCAGGACCAGAAGGTTTTGGGTTCGATCCCCGGTCACGGCATACCTCGTTGTGTCCCTGGGCAAGACACTTAACCCTGAGTTGCTCCCGGTAGGACAGGCAGCGCCTTGCATGGCAGTCTACCGCTACCGGTGTTTGAATGTGTGTATGAATGGGTGGATGGTTGGTACTGTGAAGCGCTTTGGGGCCCCTCAAAGGGGGCTGGAAAGCACTATATAAGTAAGCTCCATTTACCATTTACCATATGTTGTCAGGGGAATTTAGGTGAAGGTTTATGGATGTTTATGCCTAATGTTAAATTACTGTTGAAACATGTGTGTGAGGTCAGAGAGTTATTTTTCGCTCTCAGGGAGGAGCTGATGTGACGTAGCTGGGAGGTTGAGGTCATCGTGCTGATAAGTGTGTATAAATAAACACTTCCTGTACACTGCCCATTGCAGATCTTCTGAATCCGGGCTTCAATAAAAAAAACATTGAAATTAAATTGGGTTAAAATGGTTTGTAAGTTCAATCATCCAGGTAAATAACAACAAAAAAGGTTGAATGGTGTCATCTGGACCAGTTTCTTTAAGTGAGAAACGTTTCGGTCCCCATCCAGAGGAATTCATCAATCTGCGGCCAGCCAGCAGATCCATCCCATACTTAGCCTTCACTGCTGTGTTTCAAGCAAACCTCCTGTTGATCTGATTAGTAGGGCATAGACTGAGGAAGTCCTCTGGATGGGGGTGAAATGTTTCTCACTTGGTCCAGATGAAAAGATTTATTCATTTTTATTGTGTTGAAAAAAAAAAAGTCTCCTGTCTTCATGTGCAGCTCTTTTTCAGTACCGTATTTTTTGGTGTATAGGTCGCACCTTTTTATGTTTTTTTTTCAAGGCCTGTGACCTATATACCAGTGCGACCTATTTATGGATTTTTTTCCATATTTTTAGACCAATTTTTGGCTGAGTTATGACCCTTTTTCACTTTGGCATAAAATGGTGCAGTACCACTTTCGGCCGCTAGGGGTGCAGTGCAGTACCACTTCCAGAGGAGTACACCGACCCAAGAAGAAGAAGTAGACCGTTTCCAGCTCATGTGCCCGAAAAAAAGCTCCTCTGCTCGGACTGATTCTGTCTGCCTCCTGGGCTGGATGTAGCTTATGTTAGCTCTGTTTGTTTGCTGTTTGTCAGCAAGATAAGTCAAGAACCACTCAGCGGATTTTTCTGAAACTTACAGAATGGAATGGAATCACAGTGTGGACGTTTACAAGTGAGTACCTTTATTAGATGTTTGAGATAAAAAAAATAAAAACGATCTTTTTGTAGCATTTAGCTTCTAGTGTTAGCTTCTGTATTTGTTATAAATAGCTTCGAAACCACTTGGTGTATATTTATTTCTGCTTACAGAGTAATTATTACACTCCAATGTACTTAACTATGTCCTGGATGAATCATTTGAGATGAGATTCAATTTTTTATTCGTGTCAGAGGCGGACTGGTCTTGTGTTAGCCTTCGTTTTATATCTGTGTACTTCTGTTTACATCATAAATAGCTTCAAAACCACTCGGTGTATATTTTTTCTGCTTACAGAGTGTAATTATAGGAGCTTTAGTGTACGTTACAGGGAACCCCCGACCTACGACTCCATCGACCTGCGAACCACGGGACCTACGAACGAACAAAAGTTGAAGAATGCCATCGACGTACGGCAAAAAATTCGTGACCTACGAACGAACCAAGCTAAAATATATAATCGAGCTACGGCAGACTGGATGCACGACCTACGAACGAGCCCCATTACAGGTATATAATCGAGCTACGGCGAAACTGCGTCACAAAACGGCAATCGGCGAGGTGGGGGAGGGGATTGCCTTTGGCTGTTGCTTGTTGGGCATGGGCGTGACACTGCGCATGGCAGTGGAAAAGTACCGCCAGCGAGAGGGGGGGGCTGGGCTTCTGGCGGATGTACACACAGCCGCAGTGCAGCTGGCGGCGGAGGGATCCGTACAGGTAAAGCGGTAACTATTTAAAGGGCTGCGGCCATTTTGTGCCTCGTGGTTTTCCACTGTGATTGATGAGAGAAGAGAGTTACGAACAGCGAACGAAGAACAACGAAGAACAACGACGACAGAAAACTGTAAAGGGTTTAGAGGGGGTCAGTTTAATACTGACCTCCTTTTTACCTTAATTTACTTATTCAGATTGAATAGTAATTTCACGGATTCTCTTCTTTTTCAGTTTATTCAATATTTCTGTGATCTTTGTGATGGATAAAGAACCATAGCCATTAAGTGACAGTAAACGTTGACTTTAGTTGGTATGCCAGAAGACACTACCATTTATTTAAAATAAATCACTAAATCAACATCATTACACTTGATTGGCAGGGTTTCACCTTCTTGCGATTTAACACACATCACACACTTGATTTAACACAACAGACATAAATACTAGATGTTACACATATTTAGTCTGAGGGCTCTTCAGCTTAAAATAGTTTCCAGCTTAAGATTGAGAGGGAAAGGGAAAAGGAGGAATAAGAGGTTGGAGAGATTAAGTTATTTATCTCGAGTGTAACCAGAGATGACACTTTCCATCCGACTTCGGCTAAATCCCAGGTACGTTTGTAAACAGCTCTTTACCTTTTGACGATGCGTCTGATAAAGATATCACCAGCCTCCCAGGTGCACAGAGTCCTTCCGGCCCTCGTACGTCTGAACTGGTCGTTTACTTCCAACGTCTCCTCGGATCCGCGTCAGCCGTCAGAAACATGTGGCAGCTTCTGGCCGACTTCAAGACGAGATGTTTCTCAAAGAAAGTTCATTAGGAACTTTGGAGCTTTTGCTCGGGGAACTGGATGGAGGCGTCCATCAGTTCTAGCTGACAAGTTAGTCTTTGGCTCTTGACCAAGCTTGACCAGCTGCAAGGCAGAGAGCTTTCAGGTCTCTGTCCATTCAAACTCTCTGTCCATTCAAAGACTGAAGCGTTTCCGCACAGTTAGAACTTAAAAAGAGACTTAGAGAGGAGAGAAACTTGTCTCTTTTTCATTGGTCCACTCGTTATCACTATTCAAGGTGAAATTCAGCACAGAGAAGGAAATTGTTTAGGAAAAGTATCTGAGTGAGAGACTTTCAGACGCTAGATGAGAGTTTTAGCTGAAACTCGACAAAAACAATTTCAGTGTAAGTCAGTTTGACATTTTAGCTGAACTTTGACACCTTTTCACTTGCAGAAATGACACATTGATGTTTCACATTTAAAGAATAACAGCATA
>JBBPBX010095207.1:0-13241 GCA_038048925.1 Garcialebias charrua
GTTGCTATTTCAAAATCCAGTAATCAGATTAAAGTTACCTACCATACCATACCATTTTATTTATAAAGCACTTTAAACAGGAACAAGTCCACACCAAAGTGCTGAACAAACAAACAAGCAACAGGCAACATAGACAATGAAATACAACACGAAAAACATAAAAACACTGCAGATCAAAATAAAACGATCAAATACCAATCAGCGGGTGTTGAAAGCAATAGAATAATAGTGAGTTTTCAACCGGGATTTGAAAACTGCGAGAGAGGGGGCCTGTTTGATGAGCAGCGGTAACTCATTCCAGAGTCTGGGGCCAGCTACAGAGAAGGCCCTGTCACCTCTGCGCTTAAGGCGAGTTTCTGGAACTCTTAAAAGTACCCGGTCCTCTGACCTCAAAGCACGTGGAGGGACATATGGGTGTATCAGATCTGAGAGATAGGCGGGGGCGAGACTGTTCAGTGATTTGTAGACATACATGAGAATTTTGAACTGGATTCGAAGATGAACCGGTAGCCAGTGCAGGGAGGCCAAGACTGGTGTAATGTGCTCACTTTTGCGTGTACTGGTTAAAAATCGGGCAGCTGCGTTCTGAACCAGTTGTAATCGTGCAATGGAGGCCTGACTGACGCCAAGCAGAAGTGAATTGCAGTAATCAAGCCTAGATGTAATAAATGCGTGAATTACTGTCTCCAGGTTATTTTTTGATAATATGGGCTTCAGCTTAGACAGTCGTCTCAGCTGGAAAAAACAGGATTTAACAATCATGTTTACATGACTGTTGAGTTTCATGGAAGTATCCATTATCACGCCCAGATTTGTGACTTTCTGTTTTTCTGACAGGGGTAGAGCAGAAAGGTCGATGCAGTGGTTCGAGGTTATGTCATTGGGAAGGAACATGGCTTCAGACTTCTTATCGTTGAAGCTTAAGAAATTTAAAGCCATCCAGTCCCTGATGTCAGCCAGGCAGTCGAGCAGAGGTTGAATAGTGCACTTATCCAAAATTACTGTGCGTTACTTTTTTGTCATGTTCTGTAGTACTGTAATTTTATTTTATTTTGTCAATGCGTCTCGGGAGTGATTAAAAAAATAAAAGACTCAAGGAGTGACGTGGCGTCTGGTCTATGCGACCTGAGTTTAAGCACGGTGTAGCACGTGTAGCATTAGCATCCTAGCATCTCGTTGCGGTCTCCTGTTTGGGAACGTTATGGCTTTCTTGTTAAAAGACGAGCACACATCCAAAGCTGTGTGTGGACGTTGTTTCACAGAGACTGGATTTGTAGCAGACAATTACGTCTAACTTGTTAACGGACTTGAAACGTCATCCGAACGTGAACAAAGAAAAGCAGCTTGCAAACACCGCTAACAGCAACATTTAAACAACCGTCATCAGGTAATTCTGATCAGTCCAGATCAATAACACAAACTGCAGGAGTTTTTAAAGATCTGGATCTATGTCTGAATGTTGTTGATGTGCCGGACAGAACACCAGCTTTAAGGTTATTGAGCCCCACTACGACATCGTTCACGTCAACACTTCAGCCAAAAAGTTCAGAACTTTATGAAAAAGTTAAAACTGATGTTGTCAACAAGCCCTGGAGCTGATTAAAACCCTGTCCTGATGATGATGACCGAGATATTCAACCACCTCAACCGTTCAAGAAGATGTATTGTTCTTTTATTATTATTATTATTGAATGTATCTTTTTAATCTAAAATTATAATCTTAACTTTTTTTTAACCTCTTTGTGTTTTATTTCCAGTCTGGAACAGAGATAGCAGCAGTCTTCTCTTCAGGGACATCCACCAGAGATCACCTGCAGCTAAGAAGTGTGTGATAACTAATAATATAGGATTTATGGGCCACCATTAATGTAATAATGTAGGCGAATATTAGCCGTTAGTGTAAATAAACACTTTCAGGGTCAGTTTACTGACTTACCTATATTTTAGATGCAAGGTTTGAGCAGGTCTTATCTGCACAAATCTACCACCAATTCACGAGTTCACTCTTTTTCCGGTATTAAATTGCTTTGAACGATGTGATTAGACAAAATGTAACTTCACGAGAGACTTCAACTTATGTTGATCCACCAAAAGATAGACCTTTTATTGAAACAATCATGAACGTACATTAAACATTTGTATCGATATTAGCTCTGATTTAATAACTACTTTGACAAGAATTCAAATTAAAAACAAACAGACAGTTAGGTTTAACTCCCTGTTGGCACATTTAGTTAAAGTTTACTGGCTTAGGGAAAAAGAAGAAATAGGAGGAGGAAGAATGAAAGATAAGTTAACCGAAGTTAATTATTTTGAAACAAACAAGGTGGCACCTTTCCCAAACAGGTCCAGCTGTACTTCCGACACGTTCAGCATACAATCAAAGCCTCTTTTACCTGGTGACGACACGTCCCTTGGAGATAAGGGCTGAGAAGTTTGTGGACACTAACGGACTATGTGGTCTAGCTCACGTCCAGTCGACTTCCGTGCGTGTATGGCTGATTCAGACGAGCGGGGAGTACGCCTTCACCGGCAGAAACAAGCCCACGTCCTGACTGAGCTTTCAAAATAAAACTCCTGGAAACAAATTCTTTCAGAACTGAGTGAAAGAGTCACAGTAGGCTTTACTGTGACCCTGCTGAGAACGCAGGTCTAATTGACATATGACCATAACGTTTCTAGCTTTTCCAGAGGAGAAAAACCCGTGTTGAGAAAGTTCTCCCCTTCGACACTGAAGAAAGTACAGGAAGTGTCCCTTTAAGAAGGGGGTGTGACTTAGTCACATACTTCCTGCTGATTGGTTGTCTTACCACTAGAGAGGGTGTGACTTTGCAAGTCAGTGAGTTTGAGTGACAGATAGGGTAGACAGTAAATACAGGAAGCCCTCGAGTTAAGTCAGGGATTGGGACCTACGTGTGTGACTTAGGTCGATGTTGTCGTACCTCGCGGACCAAAAACACCTGCCTGTCGTAGGTCCGCGTTTCTGACATAGGTCGCGGCTATACCGCTAACGGAGCGCCGCACACATATTTAATGGCATGAGACTGAACAAGCAGACATACTAGGCCATGAACATGCACAGAACTGTACAGTAAATGAATACAGTACTGTACAATAAATAAAAAATATAATGTCTTACTTTGAGCTGGTCAAAGCCTGCCTTCGTCTTTTAGCATCAGCTCGGGTGCGAGCTCCCCCAGCTTCCTTACGCTCCACACGCACACACGTGGTCAAAACTGTTTAAAAGAATGACTGTTAGCTTCTTAACTTCATACATTTGGAGCCAGAAAAAAAAAACTTACTGAAAGCCGTTTCTCCGCGATAATCCTCCATCCAAAACAACTGCTCGGCGTTAGCTACGGTTAGGCCCCGCCATTAGCAGCAATGGTTAGCATGTCAGTTCATTCAAAAAGGCTGTCGGCTTTGTATCTCCGCGTTAGCTCGGTGTCCCCCGACTGCCAGGCGGACATTTGCGGCGAGCTCCCGGCCGCAGATGGCCCCTCCGCGGCATGTCGGCTCGGTGTCTTCGCCTGTGTTAGCTGCTCTGTTAGCTGCTGTCGTTAGCATGTCGGGCGGCGTTGTGGCAGCGATCGCGGGGCGATCGGCGGCTGCTCCTCCGGACCTGAGACGTCCACAGAGTTGACCGAGTGTTTCCAGCTAATTTATCCGTATGAGGCAACCCTGATCGGGCACACGGTCCTCTAGAGCCAGCTGACAGTAGCCTCTGGAGCTCCATTGACCGCAGTACTGTTGTAAAATGGCGACCGGAAACGACCGGAAGTTGCGTAAATACGATCAAATTGTAATAAAAACGTAATATTAATAATTATACTTTATTTATAAAGCCATTTAAAACAACCACAGCTGCAACAAAGTGCTATACACATGAAATTAATAACATAAAAAAATAATAATAATAATAATATATATATATATATTTTTTTATCATATTTTTATTAAATATGATAAAATCGTAAGTCTGAGTTGCCGTAGGTCGCGGGTGACGTAGGTCGAGGGTTTGCTGAGAAACATGCGTCAGAAGATGCAGGTGCATGTGAACAAGCCATGTAATTTGTTTTGAGAACAGATTCATTGTTTTTAGAAAGAACGGGAGACAGAAAGCAAGTTATGTCTAGAACTTTTCCTTCGTTCCAAAAACACTTCAAACAAATACGAACGGATTGTTCAGTCAACTTTAGACAGTTATTCTGCATAGAGCAGACAGTTTAAAGCAAGATCATTCTGAGGTGTTCTCTTAACTTTGGCATATTTAAAATATACCAGCTTAGTAAATCATCATTAAATGACAAAAATATACAGTTGATCAATTTTGAATTAACGCACATTACAAGAAAGTTATTTCTGATTGATTGGTGTCCATTAATTCAAAATAATTATAACAAAATAGTGTCCACTTGTCTCCTTGAGAGCTCAAGAAAAGTAACACTCAGAGTTTCAGAGAGATGTGAAGAGGCCCACATCCAGTAATTGACATGGTAAATGGTAAATGGAGCTTATTTATATAGCGCTTTCCAGCCCCCTGTGAGGAGCCCCAAAGCGCTTTACAATACCAGCCATCCACCCATTCATTCACACATTCATACACCGGTAGTGGTAGCCTGCCTTGCAAGCTGCCATCCAGACCTACCGGGAGCAACTTGAGAGTGCTGTCCCACTACATGACTGAACTCTGAACTTTTCCAGGGACCTGTCCCACCTGGGGGAGCAGGTCCAAGAAGAGGTTGTTGTGAGTAATGAGGACAAATACAGCCACACTGCTGCTATCTGTTGTTACAGATATGATTTTCTCCACCGCTGGAGATATTCACTGCAACTAGATCCGTGCTTTTAGCAGAAAATGTGGACAAGTTGGTCTTTTTGGACAAAAACTTTAAACCTGATTAGATAGATTGTAAACAGTCTGTTGCTACTTATTGTTCTGGTTCTGGTGGTTATTGTATTTATTAAGATTTTTTATTAGTAAACCTACCATCCCTACCATTTGAGGATTCTATGGCTTTTAGTTTACATTGCTTAAAAGTATAGTCATTGTCGTGGCCCATTGGGATGGCCATAGGCTCATCTTTGTTGGCCAAGGCCACCATTAGTTCAGAGTCAGAGAGTCAGAGAGAATTTATTGTCATTTGCACCGCATGTAGTACATGTGTTGAAAACGAGATTATGTACACAGGGTCCCAGTTACATCCAACAACAAATGCAAGAGAAAAACAATAATAACATCTAGGATTAACTAAGAGAGACATCAGCTAGTAATACACTAAGCCCTAATGTAGTAGAAAAACATCATTATAAACAGCAGCACGAACATGAGCAGATGGTCACAGATGAACGCAGCAACAAGAAACAGATCAGTATCAGCATGATGTGACATTTTGCAGTGTTTATTCTTATTATTTATTTATTCATGAGTCTGACAGCCTCAGGGTAGAAGCTGTTCCTCAGTCTAGTGGTTCTACATTTGATGCTCCTCAACCTCCGTCCCGAGGGGAGTGGTGCAAAGAGTGAGTGTGCTGGGTGAGTGAGGTCTTTCATGATGCAGGTGGCTCTTTTTCTGCATCTGGAGGTGTAGTCTGTGATGGTGGGGAGACTGACTCCCACAGACTTCTGTGCAGCCTTCACCACTCTTTGTAGAGCTTTCCTCTCTGCAACTGTGCAGCCTCCNGCAATTGTGCCTGTCATTGATGGAATTGCTCCCTTCACTTGCCAGGATCTGTCAGTCTGTGTTGCCTTGGACAAGCAGCCCCCCCCCCCTCCAAAAAAACAAACAAACATGTACATACTTTGTACTCACTTGAATATATCACACTGAAACCAATAAGATTCACTTGCATGTTCAATTACAGTCAAGAAAAAATATCATGTTATAAACTAAAAACATTCATTAATCAAATCTCTCAGCAACATGACATCAGCCCAGCACTTGTATTTGTCTTTTTCCTCTGCAGCTCTCACATCTATGCCATGTTTCTTTTCATTTTCCTGTCCTTATTTTTCAATGCTGATTTCTACCTTTACTGTTACTAACGTGTTATATTGTCTCCCCCACCCACCCCCCTTAATTTATTCTAGAACATAACTTTTCCTTCTACTCTTTTTGCTGCCCCACTCTGTCACTTCCAACTTCCATCAACAATGGCCTCCAAATAGACTGCAAAGTGGATTAATGTTCTGCTGGCTTTGTATCAAGTGAGAGATGATGTCCGTGACTTTACGTGTGCACATGTGAATGCTGTCCTTGTCTGGCATTAACAGTTCATCTGGGAGTTTATATTAGTTTTTCTATCTGACAGCCGTTCATTTTTCACACACACAGACTAATAAACCTCCACACACACTGAGTGTAAAGGACTCAGGGTGTTAAAAGGGCTTCTATTTTGTAACATCTTCAAATTTTTATTTTCATTCCAAATGTTGTCAGCCGTAATGTGTGGTGTTGCATTATCTGTCACAAATTAATTAAAAGATAAATTAACTTCAGTTTGTCAAACAAGTTGATTCAGGTCTTCTGGACAGATTCTTCTTAGTTGAAATATTTTGTCTTTTATCCAAGACTTCTTCACTCTGAGGAGCTGCAATGAACTGTCTTAAACAGTTAATAGCCCCTTCCCATAGTGGATCAACCAGTTTGATGGTGACTGCCAAAACTAGTTGTTCACATGCAAAAGGAAGACCATCAGCCTAAAGACCGATGGTTAGAGCCTGATGGCTGCTTGCTATTCACAAGGGGCTGAGTGATACTAGCAATAACTGCATTGTAAGAGGGGGACAGTTGAACATGGAGACCCCCGTCCCTGCTTAATGATGGACGGTCTCTTTTCACAAAGATGGCTTAATTTACTACTCTCTCAAACCATTGTTCCTTCCTATCAAGGATGTGAACTTCTTCATCCCTGAACGAGTGACAGCTGGCCTGGAGATGAGTGTAGACTGCAGACTCCTGGCCTGATGATGTTGCTGTTCTGTGCTGGGCCATCCTTTTGACCAGCGGCTGTTTACAGTAGTTTCCCCAATGTAAGACTGATAACAGCCCTCATGACACTTTACAACATACACAATATTCCTCTGTGTCTGGGGACAGGATCTTTGGGATGGACCAGACTTTACTGTAATGCATTTTGGGGTTTGAAAGCCACTGGGATGTTGTGTTTAGAAAATAAAAGTCTAATTAAAGTCTCTCTTTACACTGGTTTGGGTCTGGGCTCGGTGTCCTCTTTTTCACCTGATGGCTGGCTTGAGTCCTTATTGGATTTCTAATAGGCTTTCAGGAAGGTCCATTTAGGATATCCTCATTGCTCTATATCATGTCGTGTGAGATGTATCCTTCTGCCTGGCTGAGTTAGTGTGGACTAACAGGCCTAACAATTGACTAATAAAAAATAGTTATAAAATGTTATACATACATTTATTATATTTTTTGCAATACTTCTGTTTCTCTCTGGCATCTCCATATTCATTTTTGATTCCAAATAGTATTTTAAGCTATCTAAAAGGCAAAATTTAGTCTGTCAAGTTATTTTTCTCTAGATAGGACCTGGAATTGTGTGGCTTCCGATGTCTTACATTTTATCTACTTTTACTTTTCTCAGATTTGAAGTTGTTTTTTGTTTTTGTGTGTCACAAATAAAACTTTGACATTAACTCCACAGCACTCAGACCACATTTTAAAGAACTGAAAAGCACAAAGGAATGGAGTCAATGATTTCTCAAACTGCCAACAAAGTAAAAGTCTTGAATCTAATGGTTGTCTATAAACGTCTCTGTGGATGTGTCTATATTCATAGAGGCAGTTATCAGCTTTTATGTTCTCCTGACTCAGAGTCACTTTTGGCTTTTCTGTCCCTTGGTCATAAGTGGCCTGGTGCATCTATATTGATACCCACCTGTTAAAAGCCATTTTAGTCACCTCTTTCTAATGAAATATGAATGTGGGCTTCACTGTTTTTCTTCTCCTTCTTTGAAAGTGTCCCTTTTCCCCATTCATTCATGTTCCCATGAGATATAACTTTGTATGGCTTTCCACTTCCTTTAACTATGTGTATTTCTGCATGATAAAATATGAATGCTTGTCCTTTCTGTCCTTTACTTTTTACCACTTACAGGTAGTTTTAACCAAGTGTCTATAGAATTAAATATGAATGCATATTATTGCTTTCTTTCCACCACTTGCGGTCTCAGTCACTATGTAAGGAATGTTAGATGTTAGTCCTGTGTTAATGCAGTGAATTGTGGCATATGTGAATAGAGGAAGAAGGGAAACACTTGCTCCTCACTTTTCTACACTTCTATTATTTGTTTTGCACTCATTAAAGCAGGGCACCAGCTGGTCAGTTTACTGACCAGCAAAATCTTCATTAATGTATTCTCCCTTTAATAATCCGAACACAGTCACTGAAGTAGAATCCATGAATTGTCATACAAATGAGGAGACCAAATTTGTCTTTGAAAATTTATTACAAAAACAATAAACAAATTGAACAATGCAAATGATCTTCTTCTTCTTCTTCTTCTTTCGGCGTTTCCCTTTTCAGGGGTCGCCGCAGCGAGTCATCCTCCTCCACCTCACTCTGTCCTCTGCATCCTCTGTCCTCACTCCAACTACCTTCATGTCCTCTCTAACTGCATCCATATATCTCCTCTTTGGCCTTCCTCTGTGTCTTTTTCCTGGCAGCTGCATTTCTAACATCCTTCTACCAATATACCCACTGTCCCTCCTCTGGACATGTCCAAACCATCTCAGTCTGGCCTCCCTAACTTTATCTCCCAGTTGTTCAACATGTGCTGTACCTCTGATTATCTCATTCCTGATCTTATCCATCCTTGTCACTCCTAAGGAGAACCTCAGCATCTTCATTTCTGCTACTTCCAGTTCTTTCTCCTGTCTTTTTGTCAATGACACTGTCTCCAGACCATACAACATAGCTGGTCTCACCACTGTCTTGTAAACTTTTCCTTTGACCTTTGCTGACACCTTTTTGTCACAAATCACTCCTGAAACTTTTCTCCATCCACTCCATCCTGCCTGGACTCTCTTTTTCACCTCTTTACCACATTTCCCATTTTCCTGGACAGTGGACCCCAAGTACTTGAAGTCCTGCACCTTTGTGACCTCTGCTCCTTGTAGCCTCACTGTTCCACTGGCCTCCCTCTCATTCACACACATGTACTCTGTCTTACTACGGCTGACTTTCATTCCTCTTCTTTCAAGTGAATACCTCCACCTCTCCAAGTTCTCTTCCACCTGTTCCCTGTTCTCACCACATATCACAATGTCATCTGCAAACATCATAGTCCATGGGGATTCCTGCCTGACCTCATCTGTTAGTCGGTCCATCACCAGAGCAAACAAGAAGGGGCTCAGAGCCGATCCTTGATGCAATCCCACCTCCACCTTGAAGCTATCTGTCACTCCTACAGCACATCTCACCACTGTCCTGCTGTCTTCATACATGTCCTGTACCAGTCTAACATACTTTTCTGCCACTCCAGATTTCCTCATGCAATACCACACCTCCTCTCTTGGCACCCTGTCATATGCTTTTTCTAAATCCACAAACACACAATGGAGTTCTTTCTGACCCTCTCTGTACTTCTCTATCAACATCCTCAAAGCAAAGATGGCATCTGTGGTGCTCTTTCTTGGCATGAAACCATACTGCTGCTCACAGATAGTCACCTCTTGTCTAAGCCTTCCTTCCACAACTCTCTCCCAGATCTTCATTGTGTGGCTCATCAACTTAATTCCCCTGTAGTTGCTACAACTCTGTACATCACCCTTGTTCTTAAAAATGGGAACCAGCACACTTCTCCATTCTTCAGGCATTTTCTCACCCTCAAATATTCCATTAAATATTTGAGTCAAAAACCTCACTGCCATCTCTCCAAGACATTTCCAAACCTCCACTGGTATGTCATCAGGTCCTACTGCCTTCCCCTTCTTCATTCTTTTCAGAGCTTTCTGGACTTCACCCTCACTAATCTTTCCCACTTCCTGGTCCACAGTTTCTATGACCTCCACTCTTCTTTATATTTAATTCCCTTCATTCATTAGCTCCTCAAAGTAAGTAAGTAAGTGGGCAGCACGGTGGCAGCATGGTGGCACAACTGGTAGAGCTGCTGCCTCTCAGCGAGAAGGTTGCCGGTTCAAATCCCGGTCCGGGGCCTTTCTGGGTGGAGTTTGCATGTTCTCCCCGTGCATGCGTGGGTTTCCTCCGGGTACTCCGGTTTCCTCCCACAGACCAAAAAACATGCTTGTTAGGCTGATTGGTGACTCTAAATTGACCCTAGGTGTGAGTGTGAGAGTGGATGGTTGTTTGGTGTGAGTGAGACAGGTCCCTCTTGTAAATGAGTCCCCGTGACTCAACGAGGCTAGCCTGTATAAATAAAGGTTGAATGAAAAAGTAAGTAAGTAAGTAAGTAAGTAAGTAAGTAAGTAAGTAAGTAAGTAAGTAAGTAAGTAAGTAAGTAAGTAAGTAAGTAAGTAAGTAAGTAAGTAAGTAAGTAAGTAAGTAAGTAAGTAATTTATATAGCACTTTTCGCATATAAAATCACAAAGTGCTGTACAACATATAAATAAAAGATTAAAATAAACAGAAGAATTACTGTAGTAACATCTGATTAATCAAAACAATATGAACAGCTGATAAAAACAAGAACAATTGATAAAAACACTAAATAAAAACATTTATCTAAAAGCTTGTCTGAATAAAAGTGTCTTAAGCTGGGTTTTAAAGGAATCAATAGAGGCGGTCACACGAAGAGACAGGGGTAGGGCATTCCACAGCCGGGGGGCTACGGCCTAGTAATCCTTCCATCTTCCCATCACACTCTCCTCACTTGTTAGATCATTCCCATTCCCATCTTTAATAAGCCTGACCTGTTGCACATCCTTTCCAGCCTGATCCCTCTGTCTTGCCAATCAGTACAAGTCCTTCTCGCCCTCTTTAGTGTCCAGTCTCCCATACAACTCATTGTATGCCCTCTGCTTTGCCTTAGCTACTTCCCTCTTTGCTCTATGTCCCATCTCCTTATATTCCTGTCTCCTCTCTTCAGTCCTCTCACTGTCATATTTCTTCTTGGCTAATCTCTTTCTTTGAATGGCGTCCTGCACTTCACTATTCCACCACCAGGTTTCCTTATCATCCATTCTCTGTCCAGATGACACACCAAGTACCTTCCTACCTGTCTCTCTAATTACTGTTGCTGTAGTAGCCCAGTCACTTGGAAGCTCTTTCTTACCACCCAGAGCCTTTAACAGCTCGTCTCTGAATTTCTCACAACATTCTTCCTTCTTTAGCTTCCACCATTTGGTCTTCTTCTCTGATTTTACTCTTTTTCTCTTCTTCGCAACAACAGTCATTCTACACACAACCATCCGATGCTGTCTGGCCACGCTCTCCCCTGCCACAACCTTACAGTCTCCAATCTCCCTCAGGTTTCCTCTTCTACACAGAATGTAGTCGACCTGTGTACTCCTTCCTCCACTCTTATAGGTCACTCTATGTTCCTCCCTCTTTTGGAAATAGGTATTGACTATAGCCATTTCCATTCTCTTGGCAAAATCCACCACCATCTGTCCGTCCTGGTTTCTTTCCTTGACACCAAACTTACCCATCACTTCCTCGTCCCCTCTGTTTCCTTCACCAACATGTCCAATCAGGTCTGCTCCAATCACCACTCTTTCCTCCCTGGGAATACTCACTATCACTTCATCCAGATCTTTCCAAAAGGTATCTTTCTCCTCCCCATCACATCCAACCTGTGGAGCATAAACACTGACAATGTTTAGCATCAGACCTTCTACTTCTACCTTCAGACACATCACCCTATCTGACACTCTCTTCACCTCTACTACATTCTTTGCCAACTCCTCCTTCAGGACCACCTCTACTCCATTTCTCTGTATATCCACACCATGGTAAAACAGTTTGAACCTGAAAGTTATGAACCATAACTCATGTTCCCTGAAGGAAGGGAACGAGGTGCAACATATGCTATGGGAATTGCACCCCGCGCGATTACCTGAAGGAATACATTCACGCCTTTACGGCAAGGGCGTCAGCGTTGCGCCAGAGGCCCCGCCCTCTGGGTATTTAAGCCGCTGACGCCCATCCATCTTTCTCCAAAATGCCCGTCACCGAGCTTTCAGCATTGAAAGGGCCAGATATGTTGCACCTCATTCCCTTCCTTCAGGAAACATGAGTTATGGTGCATAACTTTCAGTTCCCTTTCAGTCATGTCTCTTGGTGCAACATATGCTATGGAAACGTAATTCATTCACGCCCTTGAACTGCTCAGTAAAATGCATGCTAGTGTGCACTAGCTGTTGAACTAGCACTTTGAGATTTTTATTAATGAAAAGTGCATTATAAATGGAATTCATAATTATTATTATTATAACGTCTGCCCTTGATCAGCAGGTATCTCAAGGCTACTTTCTACTGTGTGTTAGAAAGGACAGCCTGAGTGACATCACACGCAGTAACATCCAAACTGTAATGCTTTGAAAAAGTGTTTATTGATTCGGGTAACAAGGAAATCTCGTAATTTGGAACGGCCGCCACGTGTCTCGTAAGTCCGGAATTTCGCTCGTAAGTTGGAACGGTTTTGCTAGCGCAACTACGAACACTCGTTTTTCATCGAAAAACTGCTTATGAGTGCATAAAAATGATCGGAAACGTGTGTCCACATGTTTAGCTAACGAACTGTGGTGATAAAACACAGAAAAACTCAGTATTTTTTGTGTTTCTTCAAAAAATTCGCCAGCTTGTAAGTCCGGAACCTCGTAAGTTAGAGCGCTCGTAAGTCGGGGACTACCTGTATATCAAAGTGGTTAAAACCGAATGCACTAGATGAAACTTGGATAGATATAGAACAAACTTTATGTAATGTTAGGATTTCAGATTTACCATTTATCAGTACAGATTATTACAGGTAGTCCCCGACTTACGAGCGCTCTGACCTACGAGGTTCCGGACTTACGAGCTGGCGAATTTTTGGAAAAAACGCAAAAAATACCGAGTTTTTCTGTGTTTTTTCACCACAGTTCGTTAGCTAAACATGTGGACACACGTTTCCGATCATTTTTATGCACTCGTAAGCAGTTTTTCGATGAAAAACGAGTGTTTGTAGTCGCGCTAGCAAAACCGTTCCAACTTACGAGCGAAATTCCGGACTTACGAGACACGTGGCGGCCGTTCCGAATTACGAGATTTCCACGAGCA
>JBBPBX010095209.1:0-13240 GCA_038048925.1 Garcialebias charrua
CTAAATGTTGGACACACAGGTGGGATTTCACTGCTGAATCCAACCATAAATAATGGATCATTTTCTTTTTTGCAATGTGAAATGGGTGATTTTATTTGAAATATTTATTACAAGGTTTTAAGTACACAAAGTTATGCCTTCACATTTTTGTTTTTGTGTATTTTGTTTCCAGATCTGTTTACCACCTGACTCAACTCTGTGTGCCCCACCTGATCAAAACTAAAGGCTCCATTGTTAATGTGTCCAGTGTGAATGGACAGAGATCAGTGAGTCTTTTTTACATCTATCAGCACCACTGTGCTGTCTGTACAGTGTATTTTTAATATTGTCACGAGTAAAAAATTCTCTGTACAAGTAGTTCCCAGGTGTGTTGGCTTACTGCATGTCCAAGTCTGCCATTGATCAGTTTACACGCTGTGTAGCACTTGGTGAGTGGACTCATTTTCATTTGTAAATGTTTATTATAAGTGCAGAAAATCCAAAACAGCTTTTTATTGCAGAGCTGGCATCCAAACACGTCAGAGTGAACGCTGTCTGGTACATTTAACTCTTCAAAGTTATTCCACTTTTTAAAAGCGTATTGTTTGACTTAAAAATCACTTTTTTTTTCTTTTTTTCTCTTCAGTCCTGGTGTGATCGTCACAGAAGTCCACAAGAGAGCAGGTCTGGACGACAATCAGTACACTCAGGTAAAAAAAACAACTGACAAACTCGTCTGTTTGTCTTCCTGCGGTTGTGTTTTTGTGCAACTAAAGCTCCTTTCACTGATGCGTTGCTTTTCATGAAGCACACTGCAACGGATCCTGTCTGTGTTGCATCTGGTTTACCTCACAAAGGTTCTGCAGCCTATCAGGACGGAAATCTGACTAGGTCATACGTGTAACTTCTATAGATGGCAGGTGCTTACTGCAGTATTTTTTCTGGTATTTTTCCAGAGACTGTGGTTATAATTACTTACATCTATGGATGTGGTGTCCATCTTTCCACCCACACTGTGGCCATTTCTGTCACTCTGTCACTGAGCTGTGACTGTTGGAGTCTAGTTTGCAAACTGCCTTTGAGAGGAGCTCTCCCAAATGTTTCAAAACGTTTGCAGGGATTCTCAGTTTCCCTGCATGAGCTGTAGGCTCACAGTCTTACTGCTTGAATTTTTGTAACACTTTAAAAAAAAATTGTCACATAATTGCAGATGTCTTACACCTATCAGAATCAGAATTAGAATAAGCTTTATTATTGTATTATTATTAAAAAATGAAATGAAATTATGTTTGTACAGTTGTCCGAAAGATGAGCAGAGTGCACGTTGCTGCTGCTATAATGGCAAAACCACTTATTCTTTATCAGAATACTTTTAGATAGAAAAAGGTAAGAGGCATGAAGATGGATTGTAGGGCTGAGCCATATCATATAATTCACAATAATACCGGTAAAAAATGCTTGCCCGGGCAAAAAAATTATATCATGATATGCTAATTTCATGACGTAAAACGTCAGGGCGTCCCGCCCCCTAACAACCGAGCTCGCCTAACGACCAAACCGAACTGCTCACCCCCCCTCCACCTGTCGGTACTGGTGTAACGCTAATTAGTTGTGCGCAATACTAGCTAGCTAAAATGCTAAAAACAAACAACGCGTGTCTCAGCTTCTCTAAATCCAGCTTTAAACTGCAGGTACAGACATCTCAACTGTCTTCCCCTCCCCCCACCCCTCTCTGAGCTGCCAGTGCGGGCTGCGTCTCCCCCGCTCTAAACTGTCGGTACAAACACGCGCAGCTCAACTGTCTCTTGAGTTCCACAGTCGGTCCACGGACCAAGAGGCAGGTGATCAGAGACAGATCAGTCAGATAAATGAATCATTCCTGCAGGAACAGAGGAAACACCACAAGCTTCAGGGTCAGCTGATCACCTTGTTACATGTTCTGGAAGTTATAACTCATTTAAAGGCAACATATATGTTGTTATGTTTATGCTCAACAGATCTTAAGCTTCATTTTATTTAGTTGTTTTGGAAAACTACACCTGCACTTTAGTTTTTGTGGTGGTTTTTGTTGATCTATATTTTGTGCAGACTTTTTAAATCTAAATAACAGAAGGATAATTTTTATTTTTTTAATATACTTGAAGACTGAATACTTTACTAAATAAAGGGGGGTAGACGAAGCTTTGTCCCTAGTTACCCATGTCTCAGGAGAAATTTGATAGTCTGCTCGTATC
Source organism: Garcialebias charrua (assembly GCA_038048925.1). Classification (NCBI taxonomy): domain Eukaryota; kingdom Metazoa; phylum Chordata; class Actinopteri; order Cyprinodontiformes; family Rivulidae; genus Garcialebias; species Garcialebias charrua. The sequence goes on from JBBPBX010095209.1 coordinate 2,214, forward strand.
TGAGGCCAAATGGGGGAGTCAGATTCAGATAAGCCACAATTGTAGATTTTCTTCAGGCAGACAGTTTTTTTTTTCTTGTCAGCTTTGAGTCCTGCTGGAACTTTCCTGGTCCAAAATGACCAAATGGGTACCAGTAATTCACTCAGCTGATATGTGTTATGAGCCTTCCTCAAGGTTGATCCCAACATGCTGGCGAGTCCTAGAAGCCACAGGTGACCTGTGATTCTTACAAATCGCCTCCATCTTACGGTTTAGCTCATACATCAGTACTCATACCACGAACCTCAAATTTAATTTCCATGAGTGCCAGCTGTATTCTGACATCTGCACAGGGTGCTCTGTAAGGCAGATGGCCTTAAAACCATTCTAAAGACAATAATTTAAAAGCTTCTAAAAAAGCTAAGTCTGGTCCTCTGGACATTCAAAAAAACAAAACAAAGCAAAAAAAACTGTAGAAACGTTTCGTCTTTCGTCCGAAAGACTTCCTCAGTCTGAGGTGCTGGGTTCAGCTCAGTCTTATAAATAGCACCCTCTCACAGTGTTACACAACCAGTTGGCTGATGACAGCCGAAACCAGCTGCTCACATGATCAAGGAGGACCATCAGCCTAACAAAGGATCGTTAGCACCCTGATGGTTGTTTGCTATTCACAGAGGGCTGAGTGATACCAGCAATCACAGCATTGTAGGAGGGGGACAGTTGAACCCGGAGGCCTCCACCCCTGTTTAATGATGGGCGGTTTCTTTTCACAAAGATGGCCTCCTTTACTCCTCTCTCAAACCATCGTTCCTCTCTATCAAGGATGTGAACATCTTCATCCCTGAAAGAGTGACCGCTGGCCTGGAGATGAGTGTAAGATGAAGATGTTCACATCCTTGATAGAGAGGAACGATGGTTTGAGAGAGGAGTAAAGGAGGCCATCTTTGTGAAAAGAAACCGCCCATCATTAAACAGGGGTGGAGGCCTCCGGGTTCAACTGTCCCCCTCCTACAATGCTGTGATTGCTGGTATCACTCAGCCCTCTGTGAATAGCAAACAACCATCAGGGTGCTAACGATCCATTGTTAGGCTGATGGTCCTCCTTGATCATGTGAGCAGCTGGTTTCGGCTGTCATCAGCCAACTGGTTGTGTAACACTGTGAGAGGGTGCTATTTATAAGACTGAGCTGAACCCAGCACCTCAGACTGAGGAAGTCTTTCGGACGAAAGACGAAACGTTTCTACAATTTTTTTTGCTTTGTTTTGTTTTGTTTTTTTGAATGTCCAGAGGACCAGACTTAGCTTTTTTAGATTTTTCTACCTGGATTATTGAGCATGCATCAGGGTAATTTAAAAGCTTGTTCAAATCAGCCCATCTTCTTCACTCCAGTGCACAGGTCTACAACCTTTTTGATCATAGAGCGTTTCTGCCCCTTCACTCATTAAATAAAAAAAGAGCCCGGTGCCACGAAACCTGCTACAACTGTGATTATCAACTGGTGGCCCATGGGCCACTTTTAGTTAGAGGGGGGGCTTTTCTGACCAGTGGAGGTGATATTTTAAAACTAGTTATCAATAATTAATTTCAACATTCATTGACATTTTTACATTTTGGGACAAAAATAACTATGATGTAAAGAAGTAAAAACTGTTGTTTCTACCTTTTTAGATGAAAATGAAAACACTTAACTGCAGGCCTATGTGGCCTTTTAGGAGAAATTAAGTATCAACTTTGAAGTAATACATTGAAAAAAATAGTAGCTTTGCTCAAACATTTTCAGAAAATTTACAAAAAACTGGCAAAACTAGCCTTTTTGTTGTGGGTACAACAACTAGAACAATTAAATGTCCTGTTTTTGGTCAAAGCTTCAAAGATCCCCAGATGAGGGACTTAAGAGCTGCATGTGGCCCCATAGCCACAAGTTGCAGACCCCTGTGATGGGGGATGTAAAGGTCATGGATGTTTTTCACTTCCTAATGTCAAATTACTGGTAATCTAGAACCATGTGTGTGAGTTAAGAGTTATTTTGTTTGAACAAAGTGGAGCCTGCACAGCTGATAAACTTCAAGGTCCCTAAGCTGGAAAGCAGAGTTGTCTTGACCTTGTCTTTTCTGATAAGCGTATAAGTTGATGCTCCTTTATGCTGTATGCATTGCATGCGTGTAGCCAGGGGGGGTTCGGGGGGTTCGAACGAACCGCCCACTTTGCCTATGAAGTCCCGCCTACAACTCCCGCACAACACAAGTTCTGTGTTAAGAGAGGTGGAAAGAGAAGGTATGGAGAAACCGCCAATGTCGAACCGGTTAACACGCCTTGGTGGTTCACTGGAAGCACGTTGGCTTGCCACTCCAAACTTTATCTTGACTCTGGTTCGATCCTCACTTGGTTGAACTTATTTTACGTTTGTCTTTTATTAGATAAAAAAAGGAGTTTGTGTTAACCACAGGCATAACACAAACTCCTTTTTTTTTAAATCCAATAAAAGACAAACGTAAAATAAGTTCAACCAAGTGAGGATCGAACCTGAGTCGAGATAAAGTTTGGAGTGGCAACCCGACGCGCTTCCAGTGGACCACCGGGGCGTGTTGCTCTTTCTAGGTCCACTTTTCCTTTAAACGAACCGCCCCTCATAAAATCCTGGCTACGCCCATGCATTGTGATCCAGGCATCGTGTAACAGCTTTCATCCCAGTTTTCAATTGCTGCTCCTCTTCCAAGGATTAAACCTGGGTTGTGAAGATCTTCTAGTTTCCTTGCATGGTTTATTTATGTAATGAGTTGATGATAGGATAATTAAATTATCCAACACCCTGCTCCAGTAGATAAAATCATTAAAGTGGGGGAGGGTGCCCAGAAAAACTGTCTTGAGATGGATTTAGTGTTGGAAGAGGTGGGCATTATTAAAATTAAATGTGAAATTATATGTGTAATTAAAAATTATGTGCACGGCCTAGAATACAGTTTTGCAAACCGTGCACGAAAAAATAGGCCTAGATTTTTAAAAACTGGCTGCACAATTTGCTGGTTGCAAACTTGCAAGTTCTAGTCTCCAGCAGCCTCTGTCAGGTGAGATACTGTTTTTTTTGTTTTTTTTTTTGCAAACTTGCAAGTTCTAGTCTCCAGCAGCCTCTGTCAGGTGAGATACTGTTTTTTTTGTTTTTTTTTTACTTCAACAGGCACGTGACTCCCCAAACTCTAAAGCAACGTGGTTATATGTGTGAACCCTTTTGTCTTTTCATCCTCAGTTTCTAGAAAAAAGCAAACAGACCCACGCGCTGGGTCGGCCAGGCGAGGTCGAGGAGGTGGCGCACAGCATCGCCTTCCTGGCCTCTGATGCTGCCAGCTTCATCACCGGAGCGACTCTACCAATCGATGGGGGTCGTCATGCCATGTGCCCAAGATAAACCTTGTTTAAAAAAAAAAGTTGATTTTTTTCCCCCTCAATCATGCAAACTGTTCTAAAATGATAATAAATTATTTGTAAAGAAAATGGAAGCTGCTTGATTCAGTTTGACTTTTATTGCATCATCTGTGGAGCATCGTTCCACGGAAAACATCTGTACAAACCGAACACCGTGAGCTTATGTACTGTGGTAATCTGAAATCCTCTGAGTTTAGATTGGTGTGAACAATCATATTTAAAGCTCTACGTGAGCAGTGATGAGCTGAAAACACGACAGTGATGCCTGCTTTTGAGGTGGAGAGTTACACAGAAGCCACATTTTTAAATAAAACCCACAGGTAGAAAATGTTTGCATATTTATACAGTTATAACAAGACAAATGTAACTTAATGTCACCTTGCAAAGAACATTTAAAATAATAGTTTGTTCCGTGTGTGTAACTACTTGACGTTCTTCCCTTTTTAGAGCAGAGAGATGAGTTTGAAGAGCGCTGACATGAGTTTATCAGCTGCCGCAGCACCAGGTGTCACCTCTGCGTCGTCCCACATTAGATCAGGTCACGGCTTTTGTTTGCCGTCAGATTAAAGGTGCAGAGCGAGGTAGCAGCTCAACAGACTGTGGAAACTCTGCTCCACGTTCACACTGAAACAACACTTAAATGGTGTGAACACTTCCAACACAAACAGCACCAAAATTACCTGGAGTCAGGTTTGAGGCACACTCCATACCTGGAGGAGTGGTAGGACTTTAATACTGTCAAATATTTAAGGCTTAATAATAACCATTGCACCTACGGTAATACCACAATATACAGTACAGCTATAAATATCACTTTAAACAATGAAATTATTTAATTTGCAGATGATTTTTATATTTCTGTACATATCTAAAAATAATTGTTCTGTGTAACTATCAGACCGTGAAGAAAGATATGTTACAACATGGTCTGAGAGATTGAAGTAGATGTTCACTTGACTTCCTTCCACAGGATTCAGCCAGGTCTCGTATCAAGTCTTTGAAAAAGGAGCTCATGGTTTTCCACCAGCTGACAAGTGCCAGAAGTCTCTGCTTTTTCAATGAGCCCTGTTCGTCTGGAGCCCCGTTTCTGCAGTCCAAGCATATTTCACAAGAAACGACGAGAAGATGATGTTGAAGCATGAGTCTTAACGATCCTTTGAGGAGTGGGGTGGGCCCCACAGCGGGGCCGTCACAAGAAGCACACAGGTTTGACCTCCAAGTGAAACCGCGCTCCGGGTGCCGTGGTCGGCAAATCGTGCACGTCCACTATAGGAAGCAAGTTTGGGTCCTGACTTTGGAAGATGAAGTGGGTCTGATGCCAGCGTCCGTCTTTAATCTGAAAATCAAAATTACACAAAATGATGTGGAAGACTTGAATTAATTATATTTTTTTCTAGTGGAATCGGAGCAGAAAGGGTTTCACCTTTACACACAACAAGCCCACGCTGGACTAAATTAATATTAGTGTTGTGATTCTGAATTGCCTGCAGACTTCTCTGGAAACAGTTTTAATTTAAAGTGGTCTAATCCAGACAAATCCTGGTTACTAATGTGGATTAAACGTGAAAAGGTACCGATGTGATCACTGAACTAAATTTAGTTGTTTGCTACAATGCAACAGGAAGAATTGAGAAACAATTGGAGGTAAATGATGAAATATATGCTTTTTTATTATAAGTTTTAGATTAGAAAACTGATTTTATCATTTGCATAGTCATAAAAAAAGGACAAATATTTTCTCCTTGTGTGATTATTGAGGGGTGGGGGACACCCTGGACAGGTCTCCAGTCGATCACAGGGACATAGAGACAACTCTCTCACTCACATCTAGGAACAATTTAGAGTTACAATCAGTCTAACAGGCGTGTTTTTGATCTTGATCCGGCGAGAGGAACAGCTTTACCAACTGAGCCACTCCAGCTTTATCTGGAAAACTACTAAAGTAAATTATTTCAAACTGCACAGTTCAATTCATGGTAACATTTCTGCTGGATTTTGTACTTTGTAATGAGTTGCAAAAAGTTGACTTCCTGTTTACCTACAAGTCTCCCTATCCACTGTACTTAAAAAATGTTGCATCCTCAAGTCAGCACAAACAAATGCAGAGTGTTAATTTCATATCCATTCATTTACCGTATTTTCCGGTGTATAGGTCGCACCTTTTTTTTTTTTTTCAAGGCCTGCGACCTACTCAGGTGCGACCTATATGGCTTAATTGTTATCACTTTCAGTGAAACAAATTTTTAAATCCAGCTCATTTCACAATTACGTTCATTTATTAAGGAAAAGTTCAGCTCAGACACATATTTGCTATAATTTTTATAATAATAATAATAATGAATTCAATTTATAACGCACTTTTCATTAATGAAAATCTCAAAGTGCTTTTATCAAACAAATAATTGTTTTTAAGTGTTAATCTTCTTAAAAGCCTTCTTAAAAGCCTTGCTGTGCACTCCTGTGGCAGACATTTGCAGCAGAGCTAAACTTAGGTGCGACCTATACACCAGTGCGACCTATCTAGGGATTATTCCAATCTATTGGTGATAATTGGACAATGCGACCTATAACAGGTGCGACCTATACACCAGAAAATACTGTAATATACTTTTTTTTATGTCCGTTACGGTGGCGCAGTTTGTAGAGTTGCCGCCTCTCGGGGAGAAAGTCGCAGGATCAACTCCCGGCCAGCTGGGCCCTCTGGGTGGAGTTTGTAGTGTAACGACCCTGTGTTTGGTTCTGCTTTGGGTCCAAGTGTTTCTGTGTTCTGTTGAATTGTTGTGATTCTGTTGACCCCCGCCCTCATGTGTTGGACTGGTCGTGGGGGTAGGGGAGGGGTAGGAGCAGGGAGGAGGGACCGGGAACAGAGAGACAAAGAAGAAGAGCCGGAGAGCGTGTTGTTGTTAGCAGGCAGCTAGCAGTGTGTTCGCTCGAGTCGCGTGTGTACCGCGTTTCTGTTGAGGCGTGAGCTGCAGCCTCGGTAATAGCAGCTCGTCCCTGTTTCTGAATAAACCCTGTTTGGCTGGACTCCGTCTGCAGTGTTGGCGTCATTACATTGGTGTCAGAAGTAAACCAACGCTACCGAGCTGAGTGAGTACTACTGGCTCGTCGCCTCCACCCGCGACAGCATTATGGACGGAGCGTTCTCCCGAGTGAAGCTTAAAGCGGAGGGAGAAGAGGAAGAGGAGGCCCGGAGAGAGGAGTTCGCTAAAATAACTCAGGTGATGGCTGCTCTGCACAGCTCTGCAGCGAGCATGGCTGCCGAAGCAGGACTGACCGGCGGGGGGGCGGGTCCGTCGACGCCATTTTCTCCAAGCGCGCCAAAAGCCTCACATGGCGGCAGCCATGACAGTTACAACAGCGTCGTCCAAAACGTCACCGTCCCGTTGAAGACGCCCAAGTACTCCAGTAGGTCCAGCTGGGAGGCCTTCCATGCACAGTTTCACTGCACTAAAACCATAGATATACGGAAGGATCTGTGATCGGATATTCCCGGAAATGGCCCGCAATGATCCTTAAAAAATCCCAAAATCTGGATACTTATCTTCGGCAGATCCAAAATAAATGTGGCTGTTATTCGTCAAGGGTCTGCCAAAGATAAGTATCCGGATTTTGGGATCTTTTAAGGATCATTGCGGGCCATTTCCGGGAATATCCGAAAGTATAAGTATATGTGAAGGATACGGAGATATACGACGTCAGATCCTTCTGTATATCTATGGTTTTAGTGCAGTGTTTGAGCTGCTGGCTCATGCAGGGAGGTGGACAGCTGAGCATAAAGCCCTGCAGCTGGCTCTCTGTCTACAAGATGATGCACTGGACTGCCTGTTGCTGTTGGGCTCAGAGGACAGAAAAGACTATGATGCACTAGTTGGAGCTTTAAAGAGACGGTTTGGACAATGTGTGCAACCAGACATTTTTAAAAATAAACTCAGCAACAGGAGCAGGTTGCCGGGTGAACCCCTGCGTGTTTTGGCTAATGACATTGAGAGCCTCACACGCAGAGCCTATTCACACATGCAGTCAGGGGTTCAGAATGAACTAGCAAAAGATCAGTTCATCAGAGCCCTGGCACCACCGGAGCTGCGTGTGCAGGTTCAGCTGATGCACCCCCGATCCCTGCAAGACGCATTGGACTTAGCAGTGGAGAGAGAGTGTTTGCTGGGAGTAGCAGCGGGAAACGACCTGAGAGGACAACCACCGGCATGCAGATCTGCGGAGGGGGCAGAGCTGAACCAGGAGAAACCTGCTTGGGTCTCGGAGCTGACAGAAATGATCCGAGCAGTGGCGCTACAGTTGACGCGGGACTCCTCCGCACCCCCAGCTGTTTGTTGGGGCTGTGGCCAACCGGGACACCTCCTGAGGCAGTGTCCTAAAACAGTCAGGACGCAGGGAAACGACACGGGGTCTGCGGGAGGGAGGAATCGCAGATCCCTACTGTAGCCTCCACACCTCCATCACCAGCGGGCAGGGTCCAAAAGCCCAAACAGGGGGCCCTAGCCCAGAATTCCTTTGAAACTGACTCAGCCCCAGACCAAGCAACCAGGGTTGTGGTGGTTGGACGCACATGTGTTGGGGACTTTTGTTATGTCCCAGTCTCTGTGGAAGGGATCCCATGCACAGCCCTGATTGACACTGGCTCCACGGTAACGCTAGTGAGGCCTGATGTAGTACCAGACTGGACTCGGATCCAACCCACCACAGTGCAGCTGCGCACAGTCACAGGGGACATGGCACCTATGAAGGGGAGGGGGACAATGACTGTTAATGTGGGTGGCCGATCTATCACCCACCCTGTGTGGGTAGCAGATGTGCAGGACATGTGCATATTGGGGCTGGACTTTTTAAGGGCTGCGGGGTGCCAGTTGGATTTAGGTGTGGGGACATGGAGTTTTAAGGAGGGCCCTCTCATTCCACTGTTACCCACAGCTCCTGATCACGCTCTTATGGGTCCTGTGGCCCGCTACACGGAACCTCAGGTCGCAGCTGTCAAGCACACCTCCCCTCAGCCCAGCCAGATTGCTGCCACCATGGCCCCCGCACCTGCGAGTCCTATGCCCCCAGTGTGGGTGCCCCAGAAGAACCGAGACTATGTGTGGACTGAACAGTGCCAGGGAGCGTCTGGCCGTCTGCGGCAAACTCTGACTGAGTCCCCAGTCCTCGCTCCTGCAGACCCCTCCCTCCCTTTCATCCTCGAGATGGATGCTAATGGCGTGGGGGCCCGATCCCAGCAGAGTGACTCGGTAATCTGCAGAGGGTTGCAGGTGGTCGGCACAGACAGCTGGAGGCACCAACAGGAACAGGACCCCGATATCCAGCCTATGTTGCAGTGGGTGGAGAGACAACTGAAGCCACCGTGGGAGGAGGTTTCTGGGCTCTCGCGGGCAACTAAAAGGTTGTGGTCCAAGTTTGAGGCTCTGCGTCTGGAAGACGGGGTGCTACAGAGGTCATGGAAGGACCCCTCCACGGGTGAGGAGCGGTGGCAGACTGTAGTCCCAAAAGGCCTGAAAGACGTAGTCCTGCAGGGCGTGCATGGAGCGTCTGGGTCTGGACATTTTGGCGTTACAAAGACTCTACGCCGCCTCCGACAGGGGTTTTACTGGGGCCAGTACAGGAGGGATGTGGAGGACTTCTGCCGCCGTTGTGACTTCTGTACAGCACGGAAGGGGCCGACAGGTCGGTCTCACACCCGCCTACAACAGTTTGTTTTAGGAGCCCCGATGGAGCGAGTGGCCGTGGACATCATGGGCCCCCTACCATGCTCAGACAGCTTAGAGACAGCCCATGCAATTGCCCTGAGGCAACAGGAGCAAGCGGGCATGCGCCAGAAACTGAACTATGATGTAAGAGCGATGGGCCGACACTTTACTCCAGGAGAGCTGGTCTGGGTGCACAACCCTCGTAGGAAGAAGGGACGGTGCCCGAGACTGGTCAGTCAGTGGGTGGGTCCCTGCAGAGTGTTGGAGCGCCTGGGGGAGGTGGTCTACAGAGTGCAGATGCCCCAAAACAGGAGAAGAGTAGCTCTGCACAGGGACAGGTTGGCCCCCTATGCACCGCAGCCCCCAGAAGACCAATGGTCGGGGTCTCGGGTGTGTCCGCCAACGTCCCCAAAAGTTGTATCACTGCTGTAGTGATACAACCTTGAATTTGAAGCACGTCTCTGATCGGTATTGTTTTCTGAACACTCCCAGCCAAAAGAGGTTTTTATTAATGATAAGTTAAAGACTTAAACGGATTTAACTATGCCAACATGCAGTTTTCATTTTGTTAAACCTCAGTCGATGAAGAGTCAATGTAGTTTATAGCTACTTTAGGTACCATAAACTACACTGGCCTCGTAATTTCTAAATTGAACCGATTTGATCGTTTCTATTCTAGATCATCTATTCATTTTGATGAGTCTCGCCATAGACTTCAAAATTTATAGGGAATACCAAATCTTGCATTGTTCGTCTAAAAGGACAACAGACATTTAGATCATACTATATTTTCTTTTCTATTTTAGTTTAACTTTAAGCTAAGTTATGAATGGAGGAATAGTTTGGAAGAAGAGGCCTTTGTTACAGAAGCCCTCCTGAACCTTCGATAGGTATAGATCCCTATATTTTAACTTTTGATAAATAATCCACCCCTTCATTGGTAATTGTAGCTGATCTAAACCATGATAGCTTACATACCAGGTGCATATAGGTAAGGCTTAATGTAAAATCCCAATCATAAGCCCACCTTAAACCACATAACTGCATGACACATAGAACCAGAGTGGCACGGACTGGAAACCAACCAGCCTTCAACCTTCGATGTGGGGACCTGCTACTTCAACGTTGGTCTTCAACCTTCATCCAAGGGTCGCCTCCTCTGCGTCAATCGAGGGATCCCCTCTACATGCTGATAAAAACAATTGTTGCTGATGAAATCAACAACTCTAATCGTTATGGAATTACCGCTATGGAATTACCGCTGTGGATTATAAGACTTTGTTTTCCAAAGGATCAAAAGCTTACCGTGGTGGGATTACCTGCGAACAGTTTGGAATTTCCAAAAACATTATGGGATTATAATTTTTGATTTTTTTCCACTTGCTGGATTACATCAAGATCAGAGACATTCGGTGGTATCCTTTCGTGTTGGACCTCATCCCCGTGGACAGGCGATGAGTTCCAAAAGGGGGGACTGTAGTGATACAACCTTGAGTTTGAAGCACGTCTCTGATCGTTCTCAGTAATGAACTTTTTGGGAGTTATTCCTGAAGGGACAATAATACTTTTATTAGTTTTAATTTGAATCAAACATCATAAATTAAGTCATCCAGAGACTTCTTTTAATTTTGTTAATTCAAATGTCATCAAATGAATAATTTTATTTGTAAGAGCATCAGTACATTTTAATGTCAGATAAATCAAATACTCTGCTTAATTCAAAATGTTGTACATGGAGGATTTCTCCTCTCCTCTCGAACTTGCATGTGAAGATAAAAGGAACACTTTATCTCATTCATTTTAGCTTGAGCTCAGGACAATCTAGACACCCAAAGACTTTTGTTTTTGTCCTATTTAATAATCAAGCTATTATCATTAATAGGTCCCATATGTTATGCTCTGATGACGTTTGTTTATTCATACAACAG
>JBBPBX010095210.1:0-13240 GCA_038048925.1 Garcialebias charrua
TTCCTGCTAACAGTGAAATCAGCTCTGCAAACCAGGCCTTCTTTGGCCACCTGGGTGCCACCAGGATCAGAGAGAGGTCCCCCTGCGCACACGCTCCAGTGTTGGCTGAATTAACGCCACAGGGGGGAAGGCATAATAGAGCTTTGTCGCCGGCCACTCGTGGACGAACGTGTCTGACCCGAGAGATGTGTTCACGCCCTGTATGGAGTGAAACATAGCAAGGTGGGCGTTTTCCTTGGTGGCGAAGAGATCGACATCTGCTCTCCCGTATTGTGCCCAGATCTTGTTCAGAATGCATGGGTGCAGGCGCCACTCCGAGTAGAGGGGCACTCCTCTCGACAGGGCATCCGCCCCGTGGTTCAGATCTCCTGGCATGTGCATCACTCTGAGTGACAGGAGACATGAGCTGCACCACGTTAACAGCTCCTGTGTCAGCCTCAGGAGGGGTGGGGAGTGACTACCTCCTTCTCTGTTGACATAGGAGACCACACAGGTGTTTTCCGATCTGATTAGAACACGTTGACATGAAATCAGACCCTTCCTGTAGAAATGTTTTAGCGACAGGAACACAGCGAGCAGCTCCAGCTGGTTTATGTGTAGCTGGGCCTCCTGCTCGGACCACCCCCCCGTGCGTGCTGATTTTGACAAAGGCCGCCCCAACCGGACTTGGACGCATCCGTTGTCACCAACACTCGAGACAGCACCCTGCCCAGCTGGACGCCTCTATTCACCATGGAGGTGTCCCTCCATGGCTGCAGAGCATCCAGGCAAGCTGAGTCCACTGTCATCATTAGCGGGGTGGCGGGGCCTCGCTGCTGCATGCTCACCCAAACCTGGAAAGCACGCATTTTCAGTAAACCGAGGTGAAAAGCAACCAGTCCTGCTGCCATGAGGCCCAGAAGGCACTGGCAGCATTTTAAAGTCACAGTGCTGCCCAGTCTGAACAGAGCTAAGCAGTGCTGCAGGTCTAAGACTCGATTTTCTGACAACCTCGCTCTGTACAGAACAGAGTTCAACTCCAGACCAAGGAAAATAATTTGCTGTGACGGGGATAAATGACTTTTCGCTGAATTTATCACAAAACCTAGAGATTTTAGGTGTAACATCACATGCTCTGTGTGTAATTTCACCTGTTCTCTGGAGCTCCCCAGAATCAAAACGTCGTCGATGTAATCCAGCGCTCGGACGCCCTGAGCCCTCATTGGTGACAGCGTCGCCTCCAGTCATTTTGTAAATATGCGGGGCGCTGNACGCCCTGAGCCCTCATGGGTGACAGCGCCGTCTCCAGGGATTTTGTAAATATGCGGGGCGTTGTGCTAAGGCCGAAAGGCAAAGCTTGGAATTCGAACGTGGTGTCCTCGAAGGCGAAGCATAGGAACTTCCGGTGGCTCGGTCGGATGCTGATATGCAGATAAGCATTTTTCAGATCCACACTGCAAAACCTGTCTCCCGGGCGCACGGACTGGATCACTTGTCTCAGCGTCAACATTTTGAATTTGTATGCTCTGAGTCGCCTGTTCAAACGTCTCAGATCCGAAATAGGTCTGAGAGCGCCCCCTCTCTTCGGGACAACGAAGTATTTGCTGTAAAGTCCCCTGTTCACATCCTGAGGAGGGACGATTCTGACTGCACCCTTGTTTAAAAGCGAGCCGATTTCTTCTCTCAGCGTCTAGGCGCGAGCTGCACTGATCAATGACGTAATCACCCCGGAAAAGGGTTGTGGACGTCTGCAGAACTGCAATTTGTATCCCTGAACTACAACTTCCATTACCCACTGTGAGGGTTCACAGGTTGCCCACGCTCTCGCACGAGCAGCGAGCCTGGAAGGCATATGAAGTTGTCTCAGGAGGGGAGGGGGAGTGAGAGTCACAACGTGCTCGCTATGTGACAAGGAGCTTGATTCCATTTGAGGGCCGGTGTCGCCCTCTAGTGGACGTTGTGTTAATGGCGGAGTTGGGCTTATTCGACAGAGCCGTTCCACATAATGTGGACTCATGTTACCTAGTTTTTTTCTTGGTCTTATTAGAGGTGGGTCGACAGGCTGTGCTGAACGACTGTGTGACCTCTTTATTGACCCTGGTTTCGTGAAAAGGTGGTGGTTTCGTGCTGATTCGTAAAACAGGACACTTTTCACATTTTGAGCTTTTATTGTCTGAAAACAATAATTGTTCTTTATTACACACACGGGAAAAAGTGTTTTGTGCATTGTTGAACAAACTTGACCAGTCAGTCTGGGTTTCTTGACCGCAGTCTGTGGTAAAAAAAAAAAAAAGTCGGCCCTTCTTTTTCCTCTGGGGTGAAGAGGCTTGGATTGTTTCTGGAGCAGCTGAGAAGTTAGGCTATCTTCTGCTTCCTGTCTCTGCTCGTGGACGCCGTCCTAGGCTATCCAGACTGTCCAGCTTGCTTGGGGATGAACTGGTGCTTGGACCAGGCCTGAACCCGGCGGTGCGCGGTCGCGTGGCTCTGAGGCGGACGGAGCTCTTTGCTCACCTGAGTCTAGGGTTGGTCGCTTCTGAGCAGGTCTACGAGGAAGTGAATGGTAAATGGTAATGGTAAATGGAGCTTATTTATATAGCGCTTTCTAGCCCCCTATGAGGGGCCCCAAAGCGCTTTACAATACCAACCATCCATCCATTCATACACACATTCATACACCGGTAGCGGCAGACTGCCATGCAAGGCGCCATCCAGTCCTACCGGGAGCAACTCGGGGTTAATGGTCTTGCCCAGGGATACAACGACGCATGGTGTGGGGAACCGGGATTTGAACCTCCAACCTTCCGATCCGGGGACGACTGCCATTACCACTACGCCACGGCCGCCCCGTTTGCTGTCTCTGTGGCGCGTTCCTGTGCCCACTGGAGTCCTTCTGGTGTGAAAATTGCTTTCTGGGCAGACTTTCACGCAAGGCCTCTTCCTGTTTGCGCCTCTGGTCACAGCGGTGCTGAATTTTCTCCAGGGCACCTCCAAACAGTCCTGAGGGCTCCACAGCTTGGTGGAGGAACGTGGAACGTTGGCTCTCACGCAGCTCTGTCAAAGTGAGCCACAGATGCCTCTGTGCCACCACTAACTCAGCCATGGCTTTACCTTGTGCGATTGCTGCAGCACACGTCAGGCGGAGGATGAAGTCAGCTGTCCTATGTGTTTCCTCCAACGCGTCAGCAGCCTGCATCTTGGAGTTCGACTGCTGGAGCTCCTGCAGCTTCTCAGCCTGATAGGCCTGGAGCATGGATGCCATGTTCAGCGCACGTGCAACGAGGCCTTGAGCTCGGTGGCTTTTTTCCTGCTGGAGCGCTGTCGTGCGGCACTGTTTGCTCGGGAGTGTTTGCTTAGAGCTAGAAGTCTTTAGCGCCAAGTACACTGCCAGAGTTTCGTCCATGTGGGCCAGGCCCACCGCCTCCATGTTTTCAACGTCCAGGAACTGAGCCAAAGGCAGGAAGAGTGGTGCTTTCGGGGCCGCCCATGAGCGGGTCAGCTCGGTCAGAAAGTCTGGGAACACAGGCATCTTGTGTCTCACCGGGACCTGCTGCCTTTCCAAAAAGTAGCTGCCTGCCAGTCTGGTCTGTTTCTGGCGAGGTGGAGGTTCAGGCCAGCTCACCTTCCGAGTCTCAGCTGCCCTGCGGCACAGTTCGAGCAGGGCCATGCTGGAGCCGTCCGTCTCGCCCTGAGCTGGTGTTGCTCCCTGGGAGAGGTCCTCGGAGTCTCCGTCGTCTCCCTGTTTGTCGTTCACGTCCGACATGTCGCACGAGGCCGTAAGGGATGCTTCGTCTGAGTGAAGGAGCTCACGTGAGTCGAACTTGGGCTGGGCCGAGCTATCCCCCATCTCCTCGTCGAGGTCCACTCGGTCCCCCCAAGTCAGAGCCACTGTCCCCTCCATCGCGTCGGCCTCGAGCTCAGCTGAGGGCCTGAGCGGTTCGGGTGGCAGCAAGTCTTTCATCACGCTGGCTTTCTCCATCGTCTTGGCCACAAACTCCACACGCCTCTCCCTCACAGACAGACGGAGCTGGTTGCAGTGTGTGCACGCGTCTGGGTTAGCTAAAGCGGCTTTAGCGTGAACCATTCCCAGGCACATGGGGCAGGCCTCGTGGGTGTTGGACGCAACAATGACGAAGCTGCAGTTGTTCGGGCAGGGCCGTGACCCGGGCTAGCCGGTCTTGTAGCCTTGCCCGAGTGCTTTGTCTTTTTCTTCGCCTTCTCAGGAGCCATGGTGGTGGAAGGCATCGGATTTTCCGTCGTGCTGTTCGTCAAAGGTGCCTCGGTTAGACGGAGCTAACAAGTTAAACGGAGCTAACAGTGAGAGCGTGCAGCTAATTAGCAGGAGCTAGCAGGCCGTGAACAACGGTTCTTCTGGGCTTAGTTAGCCAACTAAGCAGTTTGCAGGATGGTGCTCTCTCGTGACGCCTTAGGTAGGGAGCGTGCTCGCCTCTGATCAGGCAGTTTAGCCAGAGAGAAAAATCCCACGAAGATTCAGGTTTAAGCGAATGGTGAAGTGCGCAAAAGAGGGCGATCGTGAGGCGTCCTCCGTCTTTTATTCCAGAGGGGCATGGCCTCTGGAGACGTATACGCCTCACTTGCCTTAAAAGGCGTGATTGTAATGCTTCAGGTGAACAGCGTGGTGGCGCAATTCCCATATATATGTGTTGCACTGCAGTGACCTGACAGAAGGGGAACACTAAAAGTAGCAAACTCTAGCCAAATATAGAGCTTTGGAGCGTGACGTCACTGGTCCACCGCGCACAGCATTGTGGGTAGTTTTTTTTGTAGTTTTTTGTCGATCCGCCATTTTTGCTGGTCGCTAGTCGCTCGTATTTTGTTTGAATCAGGTTTCAACAGTTTAGCAATGGTCCGAAATTGCTGTGTAATAGGATGCAATGTCCGTTCACACGACAGAAAAGGTAAAAAAATAGAAAACGGACTCTCGTTTTATAGTTTCCCTACCTGGAAACAACGCGAGGGGAGACGAATGGCATGGATATCAGCAGTGAGACGTCCTGATGTAACGTTCTCCAACATCACAAGATACATGCTTGTTTGTTCCAGACATTTCCATTCAGGTGAGTATTTTAAATCAGTTTACTGGAGTTGTGCCATTTTGTCAAGGTGTATCATGTTTTGGTCGAGTTCAGTGCATAGTGGGTCAACCAAGTTTAGGTCGGACATCTGTGTTATTTTAAAATAAACTGTTTAAAGTTGATTGTGTTGTCACATTGACTGTAGCATATTGTTTTTTATTATTAATTTATTTCTTTATTCATTTTATCAAAATAAATACCCAACAAAGACAAAAAAAAGAAAATATAAAATGAAAGGCAGCAGAAAGAAGAAACTATCTTATTATATCTGCCCCTTTTCCAAACAATCTATTCAAAGAATAATCTATAAGTAACAAAAAATGAGTAACTCATCTCAATTTTCAAATTTCAACATATTACACATTAAAGTACTTCATCTTTTAACAAAATGTGTCTGAATATTTAAGGGTAGTACATTGTTATGACATTTATACATCACCATTAAAATAAGGTAATCTACTAATGGAACTTCAGTAATTTCAACTCAAAAAATAATATACTAGATGGATGACAGTAATGTTTTCTGGCAATAATTATATTACTGATCTGCGTTCTCTTCAAGGCAAATCTTCTTATGAGATGGATGAGTCAAATCCCGACTGGGCTCCAACACTGCACTTGGGACACTCCGAGGTGAAAGTGTCAACATCAGACCGACATGCTCATCCGGGAGGGACTCGGAGTAGAGCCGCTGCTTCTCCACATCAAGAGGAGCCAGTTGAGGTGGCTCGGGCATCTGGTTAGGATGCCTCCTGGACGCCTCCCTGGTGAGGTGTTCCGGGCATGTCCCACCGGGAGGAGACCCAGAGGAAGACCCAGGACACGCTGGAGGGACTATGTTTCTCGGCTGGCCTGGGAACGCCTTGGGATTCCCCCAGAGGAGCTGCTCCAAGTGGCTGGGGAGAGGGAAGTCTGGGCCTCCCTACTTAGGCTGCTACCCCCGCGACCCGACCCCGGATAAGAGGAAAATATGAAATCATCAAAGTTACAGAATCCAAAAGTCGTAGCAGCAACCTGAAGGAGTCGAGCCACAAACGGCACAAACTCTACAGACGTAGTTTGTTTATAAAAACTAGACTCAGACTTGGGGGGGTGGTCTCACATGTGATGGTCTGGATTTAAAACACTGAGTTCAGAGGGGAGGGGAGGGATTTAGCAAACAGCTGAAGTACGTATAAACAAAAACATTTTTAATTCAGTTGCAGGGGGACGAATAATAACATAAACAATGTAAACAAGAACAACAACATAACGTAAACGACAAAATAAACAAGAACAACAACATAGCATACAAGAACAACAAAAACAATGTAAACAAGAACAACAGCGTAAACAAGAACACCATCATAAACAAATAACAACAACAATGTAAACAATGTAAACGACAACAATGTCAGCGATAACATAAACAAGAACATCACCATAAACAATGTAAATAAGAAAAACACATGCTTTTAAAAATACTTGAAGATAGAAATTATTTTAACTTCCATGAATTAAAGGCAGAAATTGTTTGTGGAAGTTCTGGACTCGTCTGGTTCTTTAGTTCTGCTTCAGACCTTCAGCAGGTCCGGTTTTAAGACCCCTCCTCCCTGGTTCCGTCCGGCCCTCACTCCTCTTTGCAGCTGGTGGATCAGGACTTTGTTCTGAGGGGACAGGGTGTGTGGTCTGAGGGACCCAGCTGGTCCTGGATCCTCTCCACAGAGGAAACCATCAGAGTCAGTCAGGGCCCACGGTGGACATGAACCGGTCCTGGTACAGAACCTTTCTCCTGGTGATTCTGGTGCTGAAGCTCAGCTGGATAAACAGCAGCCATAGAGGAAGTATGGTAAGTTATTAATCTTACTTTTAATAAAAGCTAAAACCTCCTCAGCTCATCAGTTTGGAGCTCGCTCATCACTAGAGAAACAGATGTTTTTATTAAAAAGCAGCTTTTGACTGAGGTCTTCATTTGTGATGTCCTAAACTGTCCCTCCTGTCCCTGCAGGAAGTGGACACATGTTCTGTCCCAGCTGTCATTAATTATCTGTGCTTTTAAATCAAAAAAGGCGTTCAATACAGAACAACTGGACTTTATTTGCTTTTAAATGTTTCATTTGAATCCTCATTCAAGTCTTTTCAGTCTGTTTCTCATTTAAGAGTCAGAGACTAAGGCACATCTGGATTAGTCTGCACCTGTTTCATGCAAAACTCAACACAGATGTGATTCAGAGCGAATAATCTGAAGAAGATTTAATTTCTTACAGTTTGTGTCTGTTGAGCAGCTGCAGAGGATAAAATGAGTCAGGGAGCATTAAATGTTTTGCCCCCGGCTTTAACAGTTTACACTTTTCATCAAAACATAAAAAATAAAATTTAAACTTCACTATTTTGAAAACATTGTAAAACTCATTGAATTATGTTTTCTATTAAAAAAACAGCGTTGATGTTGAAAGCAAAAGCTAACTAAAGCAGCTAAAAGGAAAGTGCTAGCTAAAAGTGCCAGAGGCAAAGGTGAAAGATGCAATAGAGTGGCTAAAGCTAAAACTAGCTAAATGGTAAGTAAAAGTAGCAAAGTCTTGCTAAAAGTAACAAATGACTAGCTACAAGCAAAAAGCATGTAAAAGGTTAGCTAGAAGCTAAAAGTAACTGGGTTTGATAAAAGTAGAAAAGGGACAGCTAAAACAAGAAAAAGGACAGCTTAAAGCACCTAAAAAATCTAAATGTAGCTAAACTTAGCTAAAAGTGAAATTACCGAAAGGGTAGCTAAAAGTAGCACAAGATTGATAATAGTAGCAAAGGTCTAGCTACTAGCTAAAGGTAGCAAAATGCTAGCTAAAAGCTAGAAGTAACAAATGGCTAGTTACAAGCAAAGGTATTGTAAAGACTAGCTAATAAAATCCAAAATGACCTAAATGGTAACTAAAAGTAACCAAAAGCTAGCTAAAAAGAGTATAGTGGTAGCTAAAATTATAAATTTGCACTAAATTAGCATTTAAACAGGAAAAAAAGAGATTGTTTAACAGAAATTAGAGACCTCATTGTATTTTTTTAGGGAAAATGTTTGTAAATAAAGTTAAATATTATTATTAGTATTCCACAGAACTTTAAAATAAATTATACGGAAACAAATTATAAAAAGGAAATTGTTAATGGTTTTAATCAGTATTTTGTAACCTTGCAGCTACGATCCCAGTAGTGAAAAATAAGATGAACCATTTGATCAAGGATTGTTCTGACAATATGTTTCTGAAGGAAACTGATAAAGACGAGATAGTGAAAGTGGTAAATAATTGTATAGAAAAAAAATCAAAAGATTGTTTGAATATGGACATGTCGTTTGTGAAAAACATTATACAGTTATGTGATTGAACCGTTCACTTACATCTCTAATTTGTCATTTACAACTGGCGTATTTCCAGATATGAAGGTAGCTAAAGTGGTACCGTTTTTCAAAACCGGTGACAAATGCGAATTTAATAATTATAGACCAATATCACTATTACCACAGTTTTCTAAAATCTTCGAGAAATTATTCGGTATTAGATTAGATAAATTCATTGAACACAACATTATCACGAATAATCAATATGGTTTTAGAAGTGGTCATTCTACATCAATGGCACTTATGGATTTTGTTGAACAAGTATCTACTGCTATTGACCAACAACAATATTGTGTTAGTGTTTTTGTTGACTTAAAAAAAGCATTTGACACTGTTAGCATTCTCCTTAACAAATTACACAAATACGGATTAAGAGGTTTAGCCCTAAATTGGGTGTGTAGTTACTTAGACAACAGAAAACAATATGTGCAATTGGACGATGTGAAATCAGAGCAATGTACGGTTACATGTGGGGTACCTCAGGGATCCATTCTCGGGCCGAAATTATTCATTTTGTATGTTAATGATATAGTTAAAGTGTCTAATTTCATGAAATGCATTCTTTTTGCTGATGACACAACTTTTTTCTGTTCTGGAAAAGATATCAATGAATTACTGGATTTATTGATGAATGAGTTTCTAAAGATTCAAAATTGGTTTAGACTTAATAAATTGTCATTAAATTTGGAGAAAACAAACTACATGATATTTAGTAATAAAAAACAATCAATTGATATTCCATTTCTGATCGGTAACTCATTGATTCAAAGAGTCAGTGAGGTAAAATTCTTGGGTGTAGTTATTGATGATAAGCTCTCATGGAAACAACACATCAATTTGGTCAAAACAAAAATATCCAAATCAATTGCAGTATTTTATAAAGTTAGATATCTATTTAATGATAAAGCATTGTATCTATTGTATAATTCAATTGCTGTGCCACATCTGATTTATTGTATAAATGTATGGGGCAAAGCTTGTAAAACCAACACATTCCCTCTTTTTATTTTGCAGAAAAAAATTATAAGAGTTATGACAAGAAAACATTACTGCCACCCATCTAATGAATTGTTTTGTCAAATGAATCTACTGAAATTTTATGATTTAGTAGATTATAACATTTTGCAACTTATGTATAGAGCTCATAATTGTATGTTACCTTCAAACATCCAAATGTACTTTGTCAAAAGAGCTAGCAACTATAATCTCAAGGGAAAATATATTTTTGTCAAACAGAAATTACTGTAATACAGGGTGTTGGACTGTGGAATAATTTAAAGTCAGATTTTAAGGAAGCCAAATCGATTCCTGTCTTTAAGAAACTTGTTAAAGTTGATTTGTTGAACAAATATAAATGACTGTATTGAGTATATATATAATTTTTGGTTAAACGAGTTGTTTACTTATTTAGTTAGAGCACTTAGTTTGTATTAGATGAAAAAAGGATCAGATTTAACAAGATATTTTCTTCATCTGCTACCTTTCATTTTATGTATTTTCTTTTCATTTTTATATATATGTTATTTGTTGTATTTCATTCTTATAAAATGAATAAACTTTATAAAAAATAAAAAATAAATTCTGAAAGTCTAAAAGTCACAAAAACTGAAGGAGCCACCTCCTGAATGAGCCAAAGGTTTTGATCCATGAGCCCCTAAAACAACAAAAACAACAAAAATCAGGAAAAACTAAAACAGTCTTCTCCTTGAAGTCTGGTTCTGCCTTCTTTGTCTTTCTTTCACACGTTTGGTTCTAAACTTAAGTAACCTTTCTGAGATCCGTCACGTGTTTTCTGGTTCTGGTTCCATTTAGTTCTGGTTTCCTTCGCAGCTGGAGTCTCACACATGGTTCTGTGGTTTTTTTACACTCTGTGAAGAAACACCACCACACCTCACACCCCGATCCAGACTTTTTATCAGTTCTGGGCCCATTTATCTGATACTAACTTGTCTGAATGTGTTTTAGGCCTAATCAGGAAATCCTAACAGTTTAAGCTGCCGTGACTTTAAATCTGATCCCTTTAATGTAAAACAAACAGAGCTGGGCCACGTTCGATCATCGCTAAACCATTCACACAAAGATTCTCTGCAAAAGAATGTCTAGCTAACACAACTTGTTATTACTTATTATTATGTTATTACTGTTCTTCTCTTACATTTTATTGTTGGATGTAACTGGGACCCTGTGTACATAATCTTGTTTCATCACATGTACCACATGTGGTGCAAATGACAATAAAGATTCTCTGACTCTGACTCTCTGACTTACACAGAATTAGTTTTGTTAAACTGCGTTCATTTCTCATACTTTTCCATAAATTTTCATATTTATTACTACTATTGCTGTTTGCAGCTACTGACAGATATTTCCATCCTGAAGGGCAGATTAATTAATTAAGTGGTTTTAGTCTTTTAATGGTCTTGTATACAGTACCATTCTTTTTCTACAACTTTCAAGGTTTTTAAAAGCATGGCTGAGTGTTTTGAATTTCTTTCCTGGTAAAACTATGGTTTAAATAAAAATATATATATTGTGGACTTTCACTGATCCAAACAAGATCAGAATTATACATATACTGTATGCCCCAAACTATCCATAAACCTCTAATATTTGGTCAAATGTCCATCAGCCAGTGTCCCCTGGACCTCAGGCCTTTTTTATGGCAGTGTACTGACTTCTTCTTCTTCTTCTACAGCTACTTGTTTTTCTTTTACTTTTACTTCTTTAACTGCTCTGGCTCATTCACCCATCAAATACCACATTTGCTGGTTGGAAACTGTTCTTTTAAGGACTCCATCCATCCATCCATCCATCTTCTACAACTTTTTTGTAATCTGGTTGCAGAGGCAAGGTGAAAAACCCAGACATTTCTCTTCCCAGAGACACTTTCTAGCTCATCCTGGGGGAGGCGTTCTCAGGCCAGAGAAGATACACAATCCCTCCAGCGACGTCTGCCTAGAAAACATCTAAAGGGAGGAGTCTGTGATGCTTCAGATGCCCAAACCACCTCAAAGGACTCCTTTTGATGCGGAAGAGCAACAGCTCAACTCCAAGCTCACCCCAGATGATGGAGCTCCTACTCCTATCTCTAAGGCTGAGGCCATCCACCTTGCAAATAATAATAATAATTGTCTAATCTTGTCATCTGCGTATGTTTCCCATACACAGACGAAATTCGTCTCTGCATTTAACCCAACCACCTACCAGGCGGTGCAGTGAGCAGCCATAGAGGGCGCTCGGGGAGCTGGAGAAATAGGTGTGCACTCATAGACACCCCAAGATGTGTAGTAGCCGGGACGCGAACCCGCGTCCTTCGGGTCCCAAGTCAAACGCCCTAACCACTACACCATCTTGGCTCCCCATTTCAGCCATTATCCAGAATATTGTTCTTTCAGTCCTGATCCAAACCTCATGGTCATAGGTAAGGGTTGGGATGTAGACAGACCAGTCAATCAAGAGCTGTGCCTTTCGACTCAGCTCTCTATTCACCACAACAATCAATCAATCAATCAACTTTATTTGTACAGTATAGCACATTTCAAAAACCATAAGGTTAACCAAAGTGCTGTACAATAACATAAAAGACAAGTCAACAACAGACCAAAGCAATGCCCTCATTATTGAGGGCAAGGCTGCAATCCATCGATCCATCTCCTGTTCCATCCTACCATCACTTGTGAACAAGACTCCCAGATTGATGAACTCCTCCACTTGAGGCCAACACCCTCCCCTAATGAGAGGGGCATTCCACCCATTTCCAGTTGAGAACCATGGCCTCAGACTTTAAGGAGCTAACTCTCATCCCAGCCGCTTCACTAGGGGCTGAACAGACTAGTCGACTAGTCGATTCTGGGTCATCCCGCGAGTTTTTATTTTTTGACGATAGTCGCACACACACCCCTCCTCCCTGCTGTTCCCAACCCTATTCCACCCAATCCACGTGGTGGATTAAATGAAATAAAACTAAAAACAGCAGCATTTTTGCAGCTTGATAATAGTTCTGCTTTTTTTTTTTTTTTGCAGTATGATAAATGGTAGGAGCATAAATACAGCCAATGTTTTGTTGTTCTATTTTTTTATTGAAAATAATTACCTTTTTCTCTTTTTTTCTTCAAATTTGATATAGCGTCTTGAGTTCCTATGACATCAGCGACTAGTCGAAGTCGACTTGACTTTTTATCGTGTTAAAGTTGACTTTTAAAAATATGTAGTTGTTTAACCCCTACTTCACACTCTGTGAACAGCCCCAGTGCACACTGACGGTCTTGGCCTGAAGATACCAGCAGAACCCTACCATCTCCATAAAGCAGATACGAGACCATGCGGTTCCCAAACCAGACACCCTCCTCTCCATGACTGCATCTCAACACCACAAACAAGATTGGAGACAAGGGACAGCTGTGGCAGAGTCCGACCTGCATTGGGAACAAGCTTGACTTTGTGCCAAGAATGTAAACACAGCTGCTGCTTTGGTTCTACAGGGATTGGAAAGCTCTTAAAAGGAACTCAGGCACCTACTTCCTCAGCACCCTCCACAGAATGCCGAGGAACACGGTCATAAGCCTTCTCCTTGTCCATAAAACACATGTAGACTGTAGAGGCAAACTCCTATGACCCCCTTAGCAACTCCACAAAGGTGAAGATCTGGTCAACTGTTACATGACCAGGATGAAAGCCACAATGTTCCTCTTGAATCCAAGGTTTGATAATTGGTCGGAGTCTCCCTTCCAACACCCACAGTGTAGCCTAAGTTGACTTTTAGGAGAAAAAAAATCACTAGTCAATATGAAACGATAATAATAAT
>JBBPBX010095211.1:0-13240 GCA_038048925.1 Garcialebias charrua
AAATTTCGATTTTTTATAGACATAAGTGTGTCGACCTAGCTTATATTTTTTCTACTAGTATTTAACACATATCTTACATCTCAGAAACCACAAAGCAGATATTTTTCAAACTAACACAGTGCAATCACAAGATGTTCATGTACACACTGTAAGCTGTTGAAGTTATTTGAATTAAATTTCGATTTTTTTATAGACATAAGTGTGTCGACCTAGCTTCTATTTTTTCTACTAGTATTTAAAGTCAAGTCAAAGTCAACTTTATTGTCAGAACTGCAATATGTACAGGACATACACAGGATTGAAATTGTGTTTCTCTCAGTCCCTCGGTGCAACAGTAACCATCTAAACACTAAACACTAAAACATTTAATAAACATAAGCATAAAATAGTAAAAGTGTAACACTGTCCTGAGTTTTTTCATAGTAGTATAAAAGTATGAAAATTTACACCAACACTGAAACACCAAACACCCCTAAAACACCAAACACCCAATGAACATAAGCATAAAATGAAATAATAAAAGTGTAATACTGTCCTGAGTTTTTTCATAGTAGTATAAAAAGTATATCTATAAAATAAACTGAAGGTTCTAGCATTGACATTTGCAAAGAGTGGCACAGCAGCATATGAGTTAATGTACACAGTATATGTATGAGGTAGTTGATGTTGGTATAGAGGCAAAGTGGCATATGCAGTGAGGCACATAAGGCACATTTGGCATCCTTAGATAAGGCTAGTCAGAGAATACTGTATATGTATCAGCAGTAGTGTAGATAAAAGTAGTGTAAATGTAAACAGTAGTAATAAATGTAAAGCAGTAGTAATAAATGTAAACCGTATTAATAAATGTAAACAGTGAATGTAAACAGTAGTATGACTATAGGCAGTAATGTAATACAAACATTAGTGCAAATATGAGAAGTAGTGCAAACTGAATGAGCACATGACCGAGAGTTTAGTGAATAACCCGTTTGATGACACAGAGTCCAGTGTTAAAAACTTTGTGTTGTGTGGTAATGTGTGAGAAAGTTTTTTGTGTTAAGGCAGTTCAAATGGGAGGGGAGGCAGAGCAGGCAGAGTGTTTAGCATTCTGACTGCCTGATGAACAGAGCTGTCTCTCAGTCTGCTGGTTCGAGCCTGGAGACTCCTCAGTCTCCTCCCTCATATAACACATATCTTATATCTCAGAAACCACAAAGCAGATATTTTTCAAACTAACACAGTGTAATCACA
Source organism: Garcialebias charrua (assembly GCA_038048925.1). Lineage (NCBI taxonomy): Eukaryota > Metazoa > Chordata > Actinopteri > Cyprinodontiformes > Rivulidae > Garcialebias > Garcialebias charrua. The sequence goes on from JBBPBX010095211.1 coordinate 1,234, forward strand.
AGATGTTCATGTACACACTGTAAGCTGTTGGAGTTATTTGAATTAAAATTAGATTTTTTTACAATTTATTTTCGTAGCACATGTGACAGGTTTGGAAGTAGTCAAAACAAATCAATTTAAATCCAGCAGATTTGACCACAACGTGACATTATTAAGGAATTGTTCACCTGAGGAACCCTCGTGGTATAAAGCCAGCTATGAAATATATTTTTTAAGCTTTTATTTAGCTACATTTAAAAGAAAGAACGCCGATCGACCGCACGTGCACATGGCGAAACTACTTTTTAAAATCCTGCCGTTTTGACCACTACGTGAATTTATTATGGAATAGTTCAGCTTAAGACACATCTTTGCTATAATTTTAAATACAAATAATTGTTTTACCGTGTTAATCTTGTAAAGTCCTTCTGTGTTTGCTTCCTCGCCACAGCCACTTCCTCAAACTCAGTCCAGCCTCCTCCCCACGGCGCGCTTCCAGCCGGCCTCAACCCTGCTCTGAAATCAGTCCGGAATCTTGGTGCGGCGCGGCGCATATGTGAGGTGGAAATGGTGTCCAACGCGCGTTTGGCACGCAAATATGACATCACAACCGACCTGCGCCACCAAGTGGAAAAGGGGCATTATATAGCGCTTTCCAGCCCCCTATGAGGGGCCCCAAAGTGCTTCACAGTACCAGCCATCCACCCATTCATACACACATTAATACACCGGTAGCGGTAGCCTGCCATGCAAGGCGCTGCCTGTCCTACCGGGAGCAACTCGAGAGATGAAACTGAGCTTCCACATGCTGGAACCATGGCTCCAGATCGTGTTGCCAGAACTCTGGAAGCTTGATAATGGCCGCAAACACAGCGGATGAAGCAACGGCAGGAGACGAGCAAACGGCGGTTGGAGCAACGTCTGCCCAGCAAAAAACTTGGTACGAAAGCACGGCAGATGAAGAAGCAGTGTCAGCATCTGGTGAGTTCTCATTTGAAAACATGTTCAGATGTCCGGGGGTCACCAAATGTGGGAGTCGGCAGAAAGAGACGGAAAGTCTCCATTTATTCTCAACGTCTTCCCACATCGAGCTCAGGAGAACAACTCAAATACAACCGTTGAGTGCAGCTACAGCGTGCGCTCTCAGGACATGATTACCTGCAGTGTTCCGTCAGTGAGGACTGAACTTGGAAAAAGGGTCTTCTCCTACTCTGCTCCTGCTTCATGGAATATCTTACAAAAAGATCTGAAGCTCTCGACCTTGACTTCTCTAAATGGTTTTCAGAATCTGTTGGAATCCTGGCAAAAACCAATGCAGATTTGTTCCTGTCTTTGATTTTATACGTCTACCTTATAATGTTTTGCTAGTTTTTTGATACTTTGTTAAAAGGGAAAGGAAGGAGGGGAAAAAAAGGGGGGAAAAAAAAAATATATATATATATGTATATATATGTATGTGTATATGTATTTTTTTTCTCTCTTTTGTTTTCTATTGTTTATTGTTTGTTTGTTTATTGTTTATTGTTTAATAAAATTCTATCACTGCTGTTCATTGTTCTTTAGTTTTAGCAGGTCGCTTTCGTAAATGAGCCCATGAGGTTCAAAAGATTTACCTGACTAAATAAAGGTTGAATGAAAAAAAAAACTGCTCTCTTTATATTCTGTCCCTTTCACAATAAGAGCACATTCTGACGTGAAATATATACATTTGTGTCCGCTACTATATATATATTTTTTTTTTTACAAATTAAAATAAAATGGCAACCAAAGGGACAGTCAAAAGGAAAAAAGTAGCAAAAACAAAATAAAATAACTGTTGGCTCATAATGCAGTGTAGAAAACTAAAAACAGGAATATGTCTGTTGGTTTTTGCCAGGAACTTAACAGATGTTTGAAACCACTTAGAGAGGTCAAGATTGAGATCTTCAGATCTTTTTGCAGGATATTCCAGGAAACAGGAGCAGAGTAGGAGAAGGCCCTTTTGCCAAGTTCAGTCCTCACTGAGGGGACACTTATTTCAACCTGAAGAGACTCACAAAACGAGAGAGAGAATTTATAAATGGAATTCATTATTATTATTATTATTACAATTAAAATGTTTTATTGATTAAAGTTTCTTTGGCGCTCGGGCCCCAGCGGAGGGCATGCATGCCGGATTGCTGAGAGCTTGAATGTCCGGCATAGGGAGATAGATTATGGATATCTACCCCCCGGGACCCGAACCCGGTGGTGGAGAAGGGATCGCAGACGTCCAATCCATCCCACCGGTACGTGAATGACGGCCAGCCAGCGGCCGACGGCTCCGGACAACCCTGAGACGAACACCAGCGCAGAACCTCCATCCTGAGCAAGCACGAAGCGACAGTGGGAAGGAAAAACTCCCTCGAGAGGAAGAAACCTCCAGCAGAACCAGGCTCAGGACAAGCGGCCATCTGCCATGACCGGCTGGGTCGCAGGGAACAGGAAGCAGGAATGCACACAGCAGCAGGACCAAGACGAAGGCGAGCAGGACAACCCCAGGCGGCGGAGGCGGGACGAAGAACAGGGGAGACCGAGGAACCAGAAACCCCGGGAGGAGACGGGGAGGTGGAGGGAGGCGACTAGACTGGCAACGGGCAAACAGGAAGAGCTGAGGAAAGGGGCTCCTCATATCCAGGTGGACAGTTGATGAGTGATTTGATGCAGCCGTGAGTCCTGTCATTGTTGAATTTGCGTCTTCGACTTCATTTGCTAATTTTACATTTTGACTGCTGTTTTTTTATTTTTTTATTTTATGTTTTAGCTAATGTGTTGCTAATGCTTTGTTGATATAAATATTTTGTTACTGTTCTGCAGGTCTTAGAGTTTAGCTAATGTTGGCTTATGTTTATCTTTAGCTACTGGAAATTTTGTTTAGCTTAAACAGGATTTAGCTATGAATTGCCACTGTTCTTTTGATTTGAGATTTTTCCAGATGTTCTGCTAATTTAACTTTTAAATAATGTTTGTTTGTTTGTTTGTTTGTATTTTAGCTTAAGCTACTACTTCCCTTTTAGTCTTTATTATATTAAGCTGAACGACATTTCCCATAATGCAACAGTGTAAACGCAGGCAAATGATCACGTACGTTCGTCGGAACCATAACAGGTACAGTACAGTGGTGGCAGCTGCCCAGTTGTAGTCAGTGTCTCAGATGTCTTAACTGAACCGGAATCGTAAGACTAAAATAAGGAATAAAACCAAGAAATAAGCAGTTGGAGACTGTCATGAGTAGTTTCTCGACCGGAAACAGCGCTCAGTCCGTGACGTTGTCCCCAGGAGAAGCAGCCCCGGGGCGTTGAGACGTGAAGCATCGTACGGTGTCCGAGGCTCGCCCAGCAACTCTCATGTCTTCTTCTGTCTCAAGCCGAGGTATCCTTTTGGAACACATAGAGTATGTCTTGTTTATGAATGTTTAGTATGTTTTATTCGCTAATGATACTTTTTGTTAACCGTGTGTTTGGCAAGCTAACACGTCAAGCTAGCTAACAGATGTGCTGTTTAGTTCAGCTGCAGCTAGACTAGAGCGGTGCTTGTCTGGAAAATGGCTTGAAGTAGGAAAAGTATGCAAATTACTTTAGTTTCACTTTTATATTCAAATAGTTGGGACATTAGGTTATCCTGTACCAGTTTTAACAAAGTATAAATAGTTTCTAGTTTTGTCTAAACTAATTTAATTGACAGTTTTAGTTGACATTTAAGCTAATTGGCTCCTGACAGCTGTGGTTAATATTTAACTTGTGGGTCAGCTATTGACCGCTGTGGTGTGACTTGTATATACGGTAGTACTGTACTCTGTTGTCCAGTAGGCCCTTTTCAACAGCCCACGAACAAGTGTAATATTACTTAGCTGAAGTATTAAAGTAAATACTGTACATGGCTCAATCTAATGAAAGTTATACTTCACAGTGTATCTGTTTGTCAGATTTTTCTTGGGCTGAGATGAATACGATTGATTGTCCAACACCATTTATTATCTGTTGCGTCTGTAGGTACTGTGCTGGATCTTAACAAGAATGATTAAATGCTGTTTGGTTTTCAACTAGCCTGGCCCTCGCCATTCCTACGCAGCTCCGCTCAATTCTCATTTCCCTTCACTGCTGGGTCTGGGACTTCTCCCATCCACAAAGATATCTCCGGTAGATTTTTGACCGGACCAATCAGAGAACAGAAGGCGGAGTTTTGAACGACGTCGACTGACGTCGTCATTCAAAATGGCTGCCGCCACGAAGGAATTTTCATCAAAACAAGGTAAAAAACTATTATTTCTTTGCTGAGAAAAATATATTTCTTAGCTGACGTTATATCAGAAGTGTTCCTGAGCAATCAGAGAACAGAAGGCGGAGTTTTGAACGACGTCGACTGACGTCGTCATTTAAAATGGCTGCCGCCACGAAGGAATTTTCATCAAAACAAGGTAAAAAACTATTATTTCTTTGCTGAGAAAAAATATATTTCTTAGCTGACGTTATATCAGAAGTGTTCCTGAGCTTAACAGTTCCTAAATCAATTCACGAAATGGTCAAATCTGCTGGATTTAAATAGTTTCGGTTTGACATTTTCCAAACAGCCTCGGGTGCGCTACGAAAATAAATGATAAAAAATCAAATTTTATCTCAAATGTTTCATTTAGGCCAACAGTCAGTAAATTAGAGCTATATAATTACACACTGGTAGCAGAAGAAATATCCACCGAGTGGTTTCTGAGCTATTTATCTGAATAGTTAGTCTGGACCTCGCCAGGCTAAACTAACAAAACTCCGCCTTCCGTTCTCTGATTGGTCCATTCAAAAATCTACCTGAGAAATCGCTGTCTATGGGACAGGTCCCAGACCCTAGTACAAAGCGAAGTGAAGTACAAGGGTCTGGTTTTAACCAGGCTAGTTTTCAACCAGCCTGAACTGAGTGCTGGAGCTTTTGTTTCACGCCTGACATGCTTGTGTTTCCTGTCAGGCTTCAAATGCTGCAGTGCCTTCCTTAAGTCCTTTTTACATCTGACCTTTTTCTTCTGGCCTTTTTGTTTCCCACAGTTTTGTTGTAATCAGGTCAGCAAGGAGCACATTTGTGTTGTTAGTGAAGCATCGGTTCAGGTTGTGTTACCCTATCTTTTTCATAATTGATTCCCTCCGTCACTGTCCTCTTTCTGAACCCAGCTGGAAGTGGCACGCCCTACGACCCACAAGGGACTACAGAGAATGAGCTTGATGACAAAGTTCTGAAAGCTGAGAAATTATAAGCAAATTGTGTGTGTGTGTGTTCAGTTACCATTGTGTTGGTTAAAACCAGCAATAAGACCACCCTCTGTAACTTTCTCTGGAGCTGTGAGTCTTGTAAGCTGCTGTAATGCTAGGAGGACTGAAAGAGATTTGTTTGAGCATTTTGAGGATGGTCACTGTGCACCCAGACCCTAGACGGCAAAGAAATATTTCCCACATTAATGTAATAGCTCACAATGCTACTTAATGTAGCCTTCAGCTCCTCACTAATGATAAATTAAATCTAGTATGTGCTGTGCTACTGCGTTCATTTTCCCTTTACTGTAATTCCTAATTCAAAGCACAAGATGATGCTAAAACTGATCTAATGAAATTAAGTCAGGTCCTAGTCTGGACAGTCTCTTCTTGTTGAAACATTTAATCTTTTATCCAGAAGAATTCTTCAGTCTGAGGATCTGCAACTAACTCAGTTTTATAAATATCTCACTCACATAGTGGGTCAACTAGTTTGCTGGTGCCCTGGTGGTTCCTGCAGTCTGCCCTCTCCCCGGCCGTCTGCTCAAACTCTCAAACTAGTTTAAGGCTGTCCTGGTCAACATGGTTCAACATGTCCTGATTCATGCTCAATAATCCAGGTAGAAAAATCTAACAAAGTTAAGTCTGATCCTCTGGACGGATTCTTCTAGAGAAGAAACCGTCCTCTCCCTACTGCAGGAAACACTTCAGTAGGGGTGCACACACTTTTCAGCATGCAAACCACTTTTTAAACGGCCAAGTCAAAGTGATCTACCTACTATAAGAATAAATTTATAAACATGTAAAGTATTCTTTAGGTGTACAGTATATGTTGATGTACTTTGTATAACTGCATGAATCTATATTGCGCAGTACAACTGTGTACATTCTTTGTCAGTACCTGACTCTCATGACCTGACTGAATGGAATCAGTCAGGGATGCAGGGTCCGGACAGTAGGTGCTGATAGTCGGCCTCAAGCACACTTCATCAGTCATGGTGGAACGCTGTTTGGACTTGATGATGTTCATGTGGGAAAAGGTACTTGCATAAATAAGTGGAGCCAAATAACGCAGTGAGGGAGGTGACGCATTTCCTCATGTTGGGGTGTGAGTACATTCCAGAACTGTCCATGAACCCTGGCCTTGAGCTGAATGTCAGCTTAGTGTCAAGAAAAGTTTACGTGAACCAGTGTTTGCCAGTGAATCAACCTCAGCATCTTCCTGTAGCTCATGAATGTAGGGACTGGTTCCAGTAAAACAAAGTGACTGGTTCCAGTACAACAAGTCTTGAAAGCATCTGTCAAACTCTGACAGACAGTTCTCATTCTGCTCTGTGTGTGTGCCGTCAAGTTGCACACACACCTTCCCTTGTGACTCCAGATCTGACGTGAGGTTTTTGAAAGTTTGCCAAATCATGGCGCCGCAGCTTTGAGGAGATGTTTCAGAGAGCTGATCATGTCCATCACGCTTTGGTCTGTTCCTTCAGGACAGTCAACATGTTGGTCACATCGACTACAAATGTTCAATTGGAGGCTAACTAGGCGACTCGGCAGCTTGCTAGTTTTTTGTGCAGTCGTATGTGCATGCATTATTTGTGCATGCATGGTGACCTATGTGTCAGAAAAGGTCAGGTCTCTGATTGGCTGCCCTGTATCACGTGACAAATTTCATAGATGGATGACAGACTGACATCTATTTCTTTAATGCCATGTGATCTGCTCATTATCTTTGTGATTGACCAGTAGATCGTGATCCACCAGGAGATCGTGATTGACCAGTAGATTGTGATCGACATATTGGGCACCCCTGCTCTACAGGAACCACCTGAGCACCATCAGACTGGTTGATCCACTGTGAGAAGGTGCTATTTATAAGACTGAGTTTGTTGCAGCTCCTCAGACTGAAGAAGTCCTTTGGATAAAAGATTAAATGTTTCAACAAAGAAGAATCCATCCAGAGGACCTTACTCAACCTACCGTATTCGTCGGTGTAAAATATGCTCCGGTCTATAATACACTTTGTCCAATTATTGCCAATAAACCAGAAAAAAACAGTACATAATACGCTTCGGTGTTTAATGCACATCTATTATGCGTCACCGCTACGCGACGCGTCAGCGCCTCATTTGCCCTGCTTAAAATGGCAGTGACACAAGCGAGCGAGTACAAAGAACTTCACAAGGAAACACGGTAAAAACAATTATTTCTTTGCGAGAAAAAATATATTTCTTAGCTGACTTTATAGCAGACGGGCTCCTGAGCTTAACCAAACTAACGAAATGTTCAAATCAGCTGGATTTTTTTTTTTAAGTTCGCAGATTTTTATGCAGGCGCCAGGCGGGTCAGACCAGACGCTTTCTTTCTTTAAATTTAGCTAAATAAACGCTTAAATAAATATAAATTCTTACCTGACTTTATAGCAGACGGGCTCCTGAGCTGAACCAAATGTGAAATCAACTGGATTTAAAAATCTGCGGCGTGGTTTATGAGTGGTATCTTGCAAACAAAAACAGCGAACCTCACAGCTAATAGCAGCTACATCCATAGCAAGGGGCGGGCAGCAACAGTCAGTCCGACCAGAGGAGGCTTTTTTCGGACACATGAGCTAGAAATGTCTGGAAGTGGCCCTCCTCTTCCTCTTCGCTCTCTGAGTCCTCTGCTGCTGCCCATAGCGGCCGAAACTGGTACTGCACCATTTTTGCCCAAAATGAAAAACGAAGAATCGGAGCGAAAAATGGGTCTAAAAATATGGGGAAAAATCCATAAATAATACGCTTCGGTGTTTAATACGCAGGACATTCAAATGAGCACAACAACTGCGTGTTATAGACCAACGAATACAGTATTTAGATTGATCTACCTGGATTATTGATCATATTTTGAGCTACTAAACTGAGCATTGTTCCAGAAATTATTATTTTAAGTACAATGGGCCTCATGCAAGAACATGTTCGTATTTTTATCCTAAATTTCTCTTACTTTTGTTCGTGCGAAGTGTTCGTACGAACATGCCACGTCAGATTCAACAAACTCTTCTATCCTCAGGAAAAGTGTGTAAATGAGCTGCGTACGTATGATGAATTCCACCTGTTCTATCCACCTGCGCGTGCACGCGGAGAGGTTATTTACATAATTCCCACCCCTCAAAACACCATATAAGGCTACGTTTCCTGCCTCAGAGAGCAGGAAGTGTCCGTTCATACAAATGACAGCGGAAAGTAAAAAGGATAACTTTACTGGTGCGGAGATTGAAGTTCTGCTCTCCGAGATCGAGAAAAGAAAATCTGTCCTTATTAGCAGCGTCACTCATGGGATTAAAGGACCAGCTAAAACCAAAGAATGTTTGTTAATAATAAATGTGGACCTTAAAATATACACACGTCCTGGTGGCTCACTGGGTAACGCAGTGCGCCGTTAGCTGCTCCTGACCTTATCTAGACCTCGTGGGTTCGATTCCCACAAGGTAGGGCTGTGCGATATGACGATATATATCGTGGGGACGATAGAAACGTGTCGATCGTGCTACTTTCCTTCTATCGTCTCTATCGTGATAAATAAGAATAAAAAAATAACTGTCGCAAATAAGCTTCATATTGTGGTTTTGCGAGATGACGGCGCGGCTTTATGTTTGACGCACGCGCGGGTTTGCGACACATGCTTTACGTGGTTAAACTCGAGAGCAACAGAGACGCAGGCGCATGAAGCCGGTGTCTCAACCATAGATCTCAACAAGGAGAAAACAGCTGCACAGGCAGCCCAAGAAGAATAACTTTTACCAAAAAGAGGGGGAAGCTCACCTTGTTAGCTTCCATTATTTCGCTCCGCTGAAACTCGGAGACAAAATGGGTCCAGAGGACACGAACCCAGAGTCCAACCGAGTCCGAACTCGGGTCCAGTTAACCAATACAAAACAGACCAGAGACACAACAGAACCGCAATCAAACGCAACGTTTTCTCTTTTCTGTTTCTTGCTTTGTTTACTCAAACTTCAGAGCGGATTTCTTCTTCGTGAGTTTCATTAGCAGCTGTTGTTTTACCGCCACCTGCAGGAAAAATTTGGACCAAAGTAGAAAAGGAGTTGTTTGTTTGTTTGTTAGTTTATTCATTTTATAAAATGAAATACAACAATTAACGTATTCATAATAGAAAAAATAATAAAATGAAAGGTAGCAGATGAAGAATAAATCTTATTAAATCTGCTCCTTATTCATCTAATAACAGTTCAAACAATATTTTCTATAATAACAAAATAAGTAAATAACTCAGTCAATTTTCAATTCACATATATCACACATTAAATTAGATTCATTTATATTTTTTTTAGCAATTCATTTTTTACCAGTTTCTTAAATACAAGGAATGATTTGGCTTCCTTAACATTTGTCATTAAGTCATTCCATAATCGTACTCCTTGAATTAAGGTAGATCTAGTTTCTACTTTGGTCCAAATTTCCTTGTTCTTTTTGTTCACATTCTTATAAATGTAACTATCTGTAGTAAAATAATAAAATAAAAAAACTTTGGTCCAAATTTTTGCTGTACACACACACACACACACATCGTGTTGTATATATCGTGATATATATCGTTATCGTGATATAAAAAAGTCCATATCGTGATTATATGATTTTTTCCATATCGCCCAGCCCTACCACAAGGTATGACTATTTATTTTTTCCTTCTTTCTTTAGATTATTTATTCATTCCAGATTAAAAAATCTTTATGCTTTATTTCTTGTTGTATTGTAAATAGTTTTCTTGTGTTTTTTAAATCTGGAATGAATTAAAAGAAGAAAAAAAAGTTGTCCCATGTGGGAATTGAACCCATAAGGTTCGGAACTGCGACGCAACGCTCTTCTTGTTGAGCTATCGGAGCTCTATGACTGCAACAGGAGGAGGTCAAGGTAAAGTCTGCATTACCGAGACAAATTAAACTTAAAGGGGACCACACATGCAAAATTCACTTTTTAATGTTTTTTTACTAAACTTTGGGTATTTACTTCATAAAAAAACAGTCCTTGTGCCAAAAAAATGCACCCAGTGGTTTATTTACTCTAAGTAGATTTATTTATTTTTGATAAATACACCAGGATTCACACTTCCTGCATTTATTGACGTCACAAGCCGCCAGCCAATCAGATCAAACCTGAGTCCAGCCCCTCACCTAGCAACCCCTGGTTAGGCTCAACCCACTTCTGTATTAAACACATGACTGTTGTTTTTCATGATTTCATCTCATCTTTTGTTTATATGTTCTTAATTTCATGTGTACAGCACTTTGTTGCAGCTGTGTTTTTTTAAATGGCTTTATAAATAAAGTATAATTGTTATTTTTATGTTTTAGTTCAATTTTTAGTGTATTTGCGATCGCTGCCAACGCGCAGCCGGCAAAAATTAAACGAGCGGACCACAGGCGGAAGGACCGGGTTCGACGGGACCCTCTTCCGGCGCGATGGAGCGGAGCTTCAACTGTACAGCCTTGCAGCAGCCTCGCAGCAGGCTCGCAGCAAGAGGACCTTCTCCTTACAGATTAATTTACGGGAGACACTTGGTGAACTTTGTGTTGTCTTCACTGGAACAGCGATAACTCCCAAAATCTCATCGCGTGCAACGAGCGGAGCTGGCGAAAACCGGAAGAGGAACAAGCTAACATTAGCTTCGGATTCGGGTGGTCTAATGCTAAAAGGAGCAGCAAACTGCGGCGCGCTCAGACGGGTTTCGGTAAGTTATCTTAAGCTAACACTAACAGTAAGTCAAATGAGTAATAAAAAAAGAGCTAATTTTAAAACAACAACACATTACAGATACTGGCTGTTACAGAGGGCGTGAACAGATCGTTGAAGGGCGTGGACTTCAAGAAACCGGTCGTTCAAAACGAAAGTTAAAAATGGCAGAATTAAAAAGGGTATAATTGATTATCTAATAATTATTTTGTGCATTAAATTGAAGGAATAGGGTCTGGATATCCCACAGAAATACCATAAAAATTTAAAAAATACATCTGAGGTCCCCTTTAAATTAATTCATAATTTAAGTTGGTTTTAGTTTGAGATCTTCATATTAATATTGTAGTGTTAGAAAACGGCATTGATAACAAACGGCATTGATAACAAATTGATTATAATTTAAATATTTTAATCCGTTAGTCATTATTACATTTAAAATTTTCTAATTCAAACATCCATCCATCCATCCATTTTCTTCCGCTTATCCGGGGTCGGGTCGCGGGGGTAGCAGCCTAAGTAGGGAGGCCCAGACTTCCCTCTCCCCAGCCACATGGAGCAGCTCCTCTGGGGGAATCCCAAGGCGTTCCCAGGCCAGCCGAGAAACATAGTCCCTCCAGCGTGTCCTGGGTCTTCCTCTGGGTCTCCTCCTGGTGGGACATGCCCGGAACACCTCACCAGGGAGGCGTCCAGGAGGCATCCTAACCAGATGCCCGAGCCACCTCAACTGGCTAATTCAAACAGAATAACCTATTGTCAAAAATAATTATGGTGCGTGATTTCTTTGGACTCAAAATATTTTCTGAATAACGAAATATAAAGTTATTAGTGAAGAAAATCTGTCTGGATAACAGCAGACTGACTGCTCGTAAAATATACGACAGGTCTGGACCACTCGTAAATTTTGTTCGTATCTGAAGAAAATCTTAGAATACGAAAACATTGTTGAATGTCACAAATGCTCCTAAATCACTCGTACGCACAATTTAAGAACAAATCTGTGCGTACGAACGGTTCTTGCATGAGGCCCATTGTCTGTTTCTTTTGCAGCTACAC
>JBBPBX010095212.1:0-13240 GCA_038048925.1 Garcialebias charrua
CTGCTGCCTGAGACATCCACAAAGTTCACAGAGACGTTTCCAGCTCGTAATTAATCCATATGAAGCCATCCTGGTCACCAGTCTTCGTCCAGCTCTCGGCAGCTAACCTAAAATGGCGTCCGGTGTTCTGTGACCGGAGACCCCAGTGACTGAACCTAAAATAGCGTCCGGTGTTCTACATTAATTTGTGACCGTGTAAACTGAAGACCTACTTCCTGTTGCCCAAGATTGCTCAAAAATGATCAGAAATGATCTTTTTTATCATAATTATTATTTATAAAGCCTTTAAAACAACCAGAGCTGCAACAAAGTGATGTACACATGAAATTAAGAACATTTAAACACAAAAAAAAAAAAAAAATATATTATTTTTTTTTTTAATTCATATTTTTATTAAATATGATATGTTCGTAAGTCCCGTGGTTCGCAGGTCGATGGGGTCGTAGGTCGGGGGTTACCTGTATTTTGCATCATAAGACCCTGTGACGTCATCGGCTACTCGAGCGTCGTTCGAGTTTTTTCATGTTAATGTCGAGGTTAAAAATTATGTACTCGTTCAACCCCTAATATATATACAAATATGCATATACATACATGTATATATATACATACATTTACATACGTATGTATGTATGTAGTATGTATGTAGATGGCCTCGTTCATAGGAACGATGGTTTTAGAGAGGAGTAAAGGAGGCCATCTTTGTGAAAAGAAACCGTCCATCATTAAAAAGGGGTTGAGGCCTCCTGGTTCAACTGTCCCCCTCCTACAATGCTGTTATTGCTAGTATCACTCAGCCCTCTGTGAATAGCAAACAACCATCAGGGTACTAACGATCCATCGTTAGGCTGATGGTCCTCCTTGATCATGGGAGCAGCTGGTTTTGTTTGTCATCAGAAAACTGGTTGATCCACTGAGAGGGTGCTATTTATAAGACTAAGCTGAATACAGCAGCTCAGACTGAGGAAGTCTTTCAGACGAAAGACGAAACATTTCTACTTTTTTGTTTTGTTTTGTTTTTTGAATGTCCAGAGGACCAGACTTAGCTTTTTTAAATATGTATTTTACTTTACTGAAACGTCAAAATAATTATAATGGTCGTCTTTTCTTTTAACAGGTGTTTTTTTTCGGATAAATCCAGAAAAGGGAACCAAAGTGGAGAACAAACACTCAAAGCGTCGTCTCAACCTGAACCCCCGAGTCCTCACCCTGATACAGGAACTCACCGATCACGAGTGGTGTGACACCTAAATAAGGACTCTCTCTGTGGACTCTAACTTGTTCAATGAAGAGGTACTGCAAGTTTTTGCTTTTTGGACTGTTAGCAGGAAAAAAAAATTGAAGTTTCTGCTCTGTGGACTGTTCATTGAAGAAGCACTGCAAGTTTTTGTTTTTGGACTGTTAGCAGGAAAAAAACATTTGAAGTTTCTGCTCTGTGGACTGTTCATTGAAGAAGCACTGCAAGTTTTTGCTTTTTGGACTGTTAGCAGGAAAAAAACATTTGAAGTTTCTGCTCTGTGGACTGTTCATTGAAGAAGCACTGCAAGTTTTTGCTTTTTGGACTATTAGCAGGAAAAAAACATTTGAAGTTTCTGCTCTGTGGACTGTTCATTGAAGAAGCACTGCAAGTTTTTGTTTTGTGGACTGTTAGCAGGAAAAAAATATTTGACGTTTCTGCTCTGTGGACTGTTCATTGAAGAAGCACTGCAAGTTTTTGTTTTGTGGACTTTTAGCAGGAAAAAAATATTTGAAGTTTCTGCTCTGTGGACTGTTCATTGAAAAACCGCAAGTTTTTGGACTGTTCTGTTGGAGAAAAGGTACCGGTACTACAAGTTGTTGCTTTGTGGACGGTTGACGTATTGCACATTTTTGCCTAAACTTCCACATTTCCACATTTTTTGTTTAAAGTACTGTATTAAGACAACTGCTAAAAATGTAAACATTTACATTTAATTTATTTTAAGCTTTTTGCCTGGCATTTGGTACATTTTGTTAATTGAAAACTGTCTTGACTAAAAGAGGCTAATCTTCAGTTTTTGATTGTGGATTAAGTCAGAGTTGCTGAATTGTTTAAAAATGGTGACAATAAATTTTTCGAAAGTGATATGTACCTCTCATTCCATGATGTTACATTTTGCATGTTTTGTAATGACAGTAGTAGTACTGGTAGTCAGTTAGCGGGTTTAAAAAGTAACTTACCATTTAATTTGATTATTATTAGCGATGAACAAAATACACAAAATATCCTTTATTTTACATACAAAATTTTACTGTGGTTTTACCAGTTTAAATTAGTTTTTTGTTTGATATTTCCCAGTTAATTTAGCCAGTTGTTGATGTACAAAATGATTTGGTAGTAAGTTGTAGGTATTTAGTAATTCTAAGTGGGGTTAAATTTACATCAGTCCACACAAATTAAAAAAAATAAGTTAACACTAAGCATGGCTAATGAGTTATCTGAACTTATTTTTTTTGTATTAGTTGTACTACTTGATTTAGTACTGCAAACTTAAAAAAGATTAGCTTTTCTTACTCACTAATTCTAAGTGGGGTTAAATTTACATCAGTCCACACAAATTAAAAAAAATAAGTTAACACTAAGCATGGCTAATGAGTTATCTGAACTTATTTTTTTTGTATTAGTTGTACTACTTGATTTAGTACTGCAAACTTAAAAAAGATTAGCTTTTCTTACTCACTAATCTTAAGACTACTTTGCTTAATTTTTTTGAGGCAACGACTTTGCGTACTTTTTTTAAGTAAGGTGAACTAATTAGATCTTACAGTGTAGAACTGCAGCACTTAGAAATATTTTCAACAGGCAAAGCATTCTGATCCCTCCCCCTCAGAGCCATATGTGGCTCTGCCCCCTTGTGGTCTGTTGAATTTCAAATTCAAGCTCTGTTTTTATTGGCTGATTCAAATTCAAGCTCTGTTTTTATTGGCTGGTTACAAACTCTGTTTTTATTGGCTGGAAAATGGCGGGTCACCTTTTCTTTTTAGAAATGCTTATTTACCACCTGGAGAAGCAAGGGGACAATATTTTTTTTTAATTTTTTTCAGAGATTACCTGGCTAACATCAGTCTGTCAGGAGGTAGTGACAGAGTGAAGAAATATGTTCATAAAAAAAGCTACATACTGAAGCTTTAATGTTACTTGGAGCAGGGTTGAGTGTGAAAATTAAAATGCGAATTGTTCTTAGTTTCCTCTGCAGTTCTGTTACACAATGAGCAGTCTTGAAGAAGAAAATGAAAATGATTTATTTTTCATTTTATTTATGAGACAAAAAAGATAGCTTGACTTTGAAATGAAAAAGCTTTTTTGCTAATACATTTTAATTTTCAAATTTGACATTTCAAAATGAATTTTGAAATTTTGAAAAACTCACTACTACTCCATTGCTTTCAATGCCAGCTGATTTATATTTGATCGTTTTACTTAGGATCTGCAATGTTTTTATGTTTTTCGTGTTGTACTTCATTGTCTGTGTTGCCTGTTACGTGTTTGTTTGTTCAGCACTTTGGTGTGGACTTGTTCCTGTTGAAAGTGCTTTATAAATAAAATGGTATGGTATGGTATTTTGGTCACTTTTTACTGGGACATGTTTTGAAATTAAATGTTAAACGTTATTTTATTTATCTTTTTAATTACTTTACACAATGAGCAGTCTTGATTTAGAAAATAAAATGATTTAATTAAAATTTTATTTATGAGACAAAAAAGGCAGCTTGACTTTGAAATGAAAAAGCATTTCTGTTATTTCATTTTAATTTTCAAAATTGACATTTCAAAATGAATTTTGGTCTCTTTTTACTAGGACATATTTTGAAAATTAAACGTTAAACATTATTTTATTTATCATTTTAATTAATTTACAAATTGAGCAGTCTCGAAGAAGAAAATGAAAATGCAGTTTGGATTAATCATTTTAAATTTTATTTATGAGTCAAAATGTGCTGCTTTATTTGGAAACTAAAAAGCATTTCTATTAATCCATTTTAATTTGAAATATGAGACACAATGGCTTCCATATAATAATCAGTTTATGGAGCAGGACGCGGCGCAAGCCAGCCGCTCATTACCAACTGAATGGACGAGGAGTTGCCAGGTAAAAAAAGGCGCCAGCAGGACGCACGTCAGTCTCCTGTAATGTTCCCAGCAAGGTGTTAACTATGAAAGCGGGTGGGTGGGGGTATATATATACTGTATGTATGTATATACAGAGAAGGTTCAGCCCATGATCTCCCCTGGCAGAGGGATGTGGTGGTGACAGCATGACGCGCTCACTCGGAGCTCCTCTGGGAGCCGCGCTGCACGCGTCGCTGCTGCTGGTGCTGCTGGCGCACGGCGTCCAGAGACCCAGAGACGGGCTGCCCGGGCACCGCCTGCCGCTCTACATGATGCACCTCTACAGGAACTTCAGGTCCAACTTCTCCAAACCCCTGGATCATCTGGAGCGAGATGCGTCAAGGCGCGCGGACACCGTGAAGAGTTTAATGGCGAAAAGTAAGATTTGGTTTATTTCTTTGCAAAACTGGTTCATTAGTCTTAAACAAAAAAGGGGGCAATTAACATGTTTTATTTTTAATTTTATTTATTTATTGCTCTGTCATTGTTTGCCAGACAACCTGCAGAGGCGTCAATCCACATCCTTTCAGGGTGTGAATGCAAACCCTTTTCTTCTTCTCCTTCCAAAATAGGTGATGTTTATTGTTGGGCACCTCGCCAGACGTTCACCCTCCCCAAACAAATCTCTTGTTGGGTCAAATCAACAACTGGCCTTTAGTTCTTCTTCACACATTGGCCTGATTAGAGGATTTAAAGCATCCCTGCAGCTGTGGAATCCAGTTTCACATCCCTGCCCCAGTTAGTTATATGTGTGGATGTGCACAAGGCAAGCAAGGAAGGAGTAAAATGATTTTTAGTTTGATTTGAGTGCATTGGGATGAGTTGAACTTTTGCTCAAGACTCTAGCTCAGGGGTCTGCAACCTGTGGCTCTGGAGCCACATGCGGCTGGCTCTTTGGTCCCTCTGCAGCGGCTCTTTCAAGCTTGGACCAAAACTGACATAAAACTGAATTTTACAGTGGTTACACAAACAAAAATGACTTGTTTAAACAGTTTTCCTGTCATTTCGTTTGCAAATATATGAACACTGAAGCGAGTACAAGAAGTAAGACAAGCTCATGCGCTTTATTTCTTTATCTGCAGAGTTTACTTAAAAAAAAATAAAAAATAATATCGATTGTAAAAACAGATTATTTTTTTTGCATTTTATTTACAAGAATCTGGTCTTTTACTTTAATAAATGTTAAAAATCATTAGATATTTTTTGCTTTATAATGTCGCTCCCTACTGGCCATAAAAGCCCCCTCCAGCAAACCTTTAGTGGCCCACGGGCCACCAGTTGATAACCACAGTTGTAGCAGTTTGTTGTGGCTCCAGACACGTTTAAAGGGGTAAAAATGTCTCTTTTTGATCATAAAGGTTGCAGACCCCTGCTCTAGCCATTTCCAAAGACAATACACAAACCAAATGGTTTAAACCTAACCCCTGATCATTGAATTACAGCCTCGGCAGTGATGGGAGAACAGGCCACAACATGATCAGATTAAATCTACTTTGTCTTGTGCAATTAATATTAATTCTTATACATGCAACTAGCTGCAAGGATCAACACCAAAAGGAAATTAATGGTCTAGTTCAGGGGTCTGCAACCTTTAGGATCAAAAGAGCCATTTCTGCCCCTTTGTTCACTAGATTAAATGTGTCCAGAGCTGCAAAACTCACTGCAGTTGTCATTATCAACTGGTGGCCCATGGCCCACTTTTAAGTTTGTTAGAGGGAGGTTTTCTGGCCAATAGGCGTTAAGTTATAAAACTAAAAACATCTAATGATTGTTAACATTTATTGATATTTTTCCATTTTGAGACAAAAGAAAATTCCATCCATCCATTATTTACTTGCTTTTTACTTTCTGGGTTGTGGGGATCACTGGTGCTCATATTCACGTTGCAAGTCTGTCACAGAAGGCTGGATTCTTGTAAAAGAAAATATATATTTTTTGTAAAACAAACAAATGAACAGTTCAGGCTTATGCGTTGTTGTTTTTTTAAATTGTGGAGAAATTGATCCTATATTTAAAGAAGAAAAAAAGCATAAAGTTAAAGGAGTATAATTTACTCTGTGTATTTGTACTAGTGTCCACATATTTGCAAAGGAAATGACAGAAAAACAGCTAAAACTAGTAATTTTTTGTTGTGGGTACAACATCCTATAAAATTAAGTTTTATGTTTGTTTTGGTCAAAGCTTGAAAGAGCCGCTGCGGAGGGACCAAAGAGCCACATGTGGCTCCAGAGCCGCAGGTTGCAGACCCCTGGTCTAGTTTATATTGCTCGCCGCCTTTCATACCTTTCATCTTGTGTTGAGAAAAAAACAGTATAGTTTTGGTCAAAATCTGCCCAGTGGCATGAGATATTTTGCTTACAGACGTGCAAAGTTGATTCAAAACATTTGATGGCAAAAATTAAACGTGGAACCCTTTAGGACTCAAAATATGTGTCTGTCCAAACTTTAGGTTCATATCTGTAAAATTGACAATTAATGCTTTTTTGTCAGCTGGCTGTGGCGGCCATCTTCATTCATGTTTCAAATTCGTCCTCATAACATAATTTAGTGACAGACAGACACTACAAAATATTATCTCCTGTTTTCACCTTTTAAATATTATTTCATTTTTAATTTAACCCTTATCTTAGTCTCGCTGAGTCACGAGCACTCATTTTCAACCTGTTTTGTGGGGGTTACGGGTCTTGCTCAAGGGCCCAGAGTGGGGCAAATAAGGGTGGATAATATCATGTAAAGAGTCGTGCCTGCTATAAATCTTCCATATTATTGATAAAGCCGTTTTAGTGGAAGCTGATTGGCTCTTGGTTGAAAACAGCCAGGAGTGTTTCCACTGATGGCTTATTCAGGCACATTTAACTTTTTTAGGCCACTTTTTGTTTGCAAATTTTTTTCAAAATTAAATTGAAAAGGTAGATTTTTTATTAACATTTTTCAAGTTGATCAGCTTTTATTTAAAGATGGCAAGGACCAAAATAGAGATATGATGGTTACGTCTATGAATTGGGCCTTAATTTGATGTGATTGGCACAGTCTTAATGTGTTTTTTTTTGTTCCCTGTTAAAGTTATTAAATCAAACCCTGTCTTTAAAAAACTGGTTAAGGTTGAATTGTTAAACAAATATAAATGAATGTATAATATAATTGAAAATTGAATAAGTTATTTACTTATTATTATTTATAGAAAATTTAAATAGGGAGCAGATTTAATAAGATATTCTTCATCTGCTACCTTTCATTTTTTATTTTAAAAACGTTTTTTTCTTTATATGTTTTTTCTTTTCCAATTACATATTATGTTAATTGTTGTATTTCATTATTGTAAATATATTTATATATTCTTTTCTTTCCAATTACATATATGTTAGTTGTTGTATCTCATTTATAAAATGAAAAAAAAAAATGAATAAATTATGCAACGTGCACTGTAATTAAGATTGCGGTGATATTTGTGCTGTTTACGACAGGTTTGACGTGCAAACGCGAGCGCTGGGTGGTGACATTTGACCTCCACGTCCTGCTGGCTGACAAACACATCCAAGCAGCAGAGCTGAGGATCAAGCTTCCTCGCTCACAAAATGCTTCCAGCCTCACCGTGGAGGTGAGCAACCTGGACCACAGTCCAGTGTGGCTGCTCAACGACTCGTCTTTGGTCACGTCTTCAAACAGCTGGAAGGTGTTCAACATGACCGGCCCTCTCTTGGGCTGGCTTCGGCAAAACTCGGCGACAAGAATCCAAATCCAAAGAGCACCAAGACAAAGGGAAGTGCAGAAAATGACAGACCTGCCTACTCCCGGTCAACCTGCGTTTGTGGCGCAGAACGTGAGCGACCGGGCCTTGCTGGTTGTCTTCTCCCACACGGGATCGGATAAAAACTCGAGGGCCAAAGCGAGCTTGCTCCACACAGCCGAACAATCCAAGTTCTTGTCCCCGGCTGAAACCAAACGTGTCCACTGGCCAAAGAGGCGCAGGAGCAAACGGGGCCACGGAGAACAACAAGACGTGAGAAGCCCGCAGGCGTTCACGAGAGGAGGGGAAAAGTCGTTCTGTCGCAAAGTGGACCTGGAAGTCGATTTTAATCAAATCGGCTGGGCGTCCTGGATCGTCTTTCCAAAAAAATACAACGCCTACCGCTGTGAAGGTTCCTGCGCTGGTCCTCTGGGGGAAGACCTAAATCCAACCAATCATGCCTTCATGCAGGTAATCAATGCGTCTTTGTATTTACAGCAAGGATATTCAACTGGCGGCCCGGGGGCCAAATGAGGCCCACAGATGAACTAGGGGTTGAATGAGTACATCATTTTTAACTCGCCATTAACATAATAATAATACTCGAGTAGAGCTCGAGTAGTTGATGATGTCATAGGATCTCAAGATGCAAAACATAATTAACTAATTAATACAGAAAAAAATTTATTTACAAAAAAAGACCAACAAAACATTGGGATCATGTATCAGGCTCCTCCCATTTATCTTACAGCAAATAAGTCACAGGTAACCCAAACTGTTGGTTATTATTATTATTAAGCTGCAAAAGTGAAAACAACGTGCGGCACGTCAAAAACGAAACTAAAAACAGTGGGGCGGTCGACCACCCCGCACCACCGCCTGTGGTGCTGCGCATTAGGTTTAGTTTTAGAGATTAATATGTTAATAGGTTTTTATAGGTTTAGAGATTAATATTTTTTGCCTTTTATTTGTGAAACAAGGTCAGAGGAAGCTGGTTCTGGTTCGGTCGATTGGACCCGGTGTTACACCACATTCTGTGACCTGCAACAGTGCATGCAACACCGCCCCCTACAGTCACAAATTTATACTGTTGTCACAGAATATGGTGTAACACTGGTTCGTAACGCGCTCCAAACAGGAAGTTGATTCATTTTCTGTCCTGTAACTGCGACGTGATGACGTCACTACGAAAAACTCGATAGATGTCCAAGTAATTGATGTGTCGATTACTCGAGTAGTCTGTTAAAGCCCTAGGATGAGCACAGTTCGGCCCATCATTTTTAAATAAAACTAGATTTTAAACCATAAAACAAACTGACTTCATCTCTGGATGCACGGCCCCTGAGCTCAGTATCTGCCCTTTCTTTTTTACAGGACCTTGACGTTTTCACACCCCTTGGAACTTTTTCAGATTTTGTCACGTTTCAAACACAAGCTCCAGAATAATTTACTGGTGTTTTATGTGCTGGACCAGCACAAAATAACACGACTGTGAAGTGGAAGGAAAAGATATTGAAAACATTTTAAAGTAAAAATCTGAAACGTACAGAGTGTATTTGCGTTCAGCCCCTTTACTCTTTACCTTTACCATAGATGCAATGTGACAAAACATGGAAAATGTCCTGTTTGTTCAACTCGTTAAAAACTTTAATACAAAACAAGTCACAGTTTAACAAAAACTGTCACTTCACTGTAACGTGTTCTTGTGTTGACACAGTTTCACCCCCAGGAAACTATGACACAAAACAGAAGATGCTGATCTTGAGTAATCACTGATGGTTGAGTAATTTCCTAGGTTTACATTTGCCTTAAATTACAAGTAGAAAAGGTCTGAATGCAGCAAAATGGTTGATCATATAAAACCACAAAACTGTTACACCTAAAACAACATAATTGTAATAAAAAAAATGCAAGAATTTAAGTAATTACTACTAAAATACAAGACCAGTTTGAAGTTGCCGTGGAAAATATTTACTTACCGTATTTTCCGCCGTACACGTTGCACCACGCTATAAGTCGCATCAGTCCAAATTCGTCAAATAAATAGAAAAATCCATAAATATGTCACTTCACCATGTACATCACATCTATTACGCATCACCACTGACAACCCGGAAATGTGGGCCAGTGTTGAGCCAAAAATGGATTGGCTGCCAAATGGCGGCCGTGTGCACGGGAGGACTTTTGACAAGAATTTAACAAGATTAACACTTAAAAACAATTGTTTATTTACTCAAAATTATAGTAAAGGTGTGTTTTAGTCTAACATTTGCTTAAAAATGCACTTTGACGGTGAAATTAGCTGCATTTGAAAAGCCGATTCGCAGAAGAAGGCATGTGCAGAGGGACGAGTCGCTACACATTTTTTCGAAATTGAACAAGATAAAACACCTAAAAACAATTATTTTTTGCTCGACTTTATAGCAAAGGTGTCTCAGTTTAACTTTTACATAATAAAAGGACTTTAACAGTCAAATCAGCTGTATTTCAATGCTGCCTCGGTGCTCCTGGAGCATGCAGACAGAGCGAAAAATCAGGTTGTGCATTTCTTCGAAATTTAACAAAATAAGCACCTAAAACAATTATATTTGTTTGCTCGACGTTATAGCAAAGTTGTGTCTCGTTGAACTTAATAAATGCACTTTAATGGTCAAATTAGCTGCATTTTGCCGGTGCGGCACAACGAAATGAAGCTGATTTGACGGTTGCTCCAACGAGCAGAATGAAGGTGGCAGGCTTTGGCAAGCCAATTGTGTCATTAATAGCCACTTTTACCTATTGCATACATATTTTCAGTCAGAATGAATGAAAACTGTCATATTTCAGCCAAAAATTGGTTTATAAATATGGGGGAAATCCATAAATATAGGTGCAGGGCATGCAAATTATGCAAAAACTGCACCCTATAGGGCAAAAAATACGGTATATGTTTAACATTTTGTGTGGGGGGTTTTGGACACTTTTTAGACAAAATTATTCATATAAATACCACTACTTTATATAAAACATCCTCCACTAGAATAAACATTATTACGGTACTGGTGCTTCACTTTTTCTCTACAGAAATGATCCAACATTGCAATGCACCTAAATCTCGTTTTTCTCTCTCCATTTTCAAGAGTCTGCTGAAACATTACTGTCCGGAGCGAGTGGTGACACCGTGCTGTGCTGCAACCAAAATGAGCCCGCTGAGCATGCTGTACTATGAGAACGGAGAAATGCTCCTTCGGCACCACGAAAACATGGTCGTGGACGAGTGTGGCTGCCAGTAATAATGCATCCACCTCAGAGCATGCATGATCTTTGTGAAATAAAGAAGAAAAAACACTGAGATGCTGTGAAGAGCTAAAATAGCTTTATGAATCACAAAACGCAAACACCTAATATTAAAAGAAAAAGACCCTTTGATATTTGTCATCTTGCACCGTAAGATTGCATCTGATCCATGTGCCGAAACACAGCTTTAAAGGTGTGGTTCAGAACACTTGAAATGGGGTTGTGTTATGAGGTTGTGAACAATAAGTATCTTACCTGTTGTACATAGCTTTTTAACCACCTCAGTTTGGAGAAATAAGGTTTATTCGTGACTTGATTGATGATCAAACATGCAATAAATTAATACATTAATAAAAAAGAATCACTATGACATTTTTGAGTTAGAGTTCTTTTAAGTTATGACAGCAAAAATCCACGGCTCGGCTCAGACTAACCATCAGCTCCATTTGGGCAGAATAAAACCCTTTCACTTATCTGAGATCATATAAAGAGTTTTCTACAACAGGGAAGATATTAATAGTTACCGGTATTCACTTTTCTGCAGAACCCTAGTTGAAATAATTTGAACTAATGCTTTATTAATGATGTAGGCTTTGTTTATAAAGAAGACAATGTTTATTTGTTGAGATGGGCTGAAATACACACTCATTAAAAGCATTCAGATATTATCACAGTCCAACATGGATGCTTATTCTTGATAGTCAATTAAATTTGAGTACAGGTAAACAAAAATTGTCATTGTTTAATATTTCAGCTCTGGTGTCTGTTTTGTACAAAACTGTGGTACTGTGAACTAACTATTGTGTATTTAATGTGAATAATGTAATTTATGCTAACCTTGTGCTATTGCATAGTTTATAATGGTTATGCTTTGTAAATACTGTATAGGAAAGTAGCTGTTACGTTTGCAAAAGTGTGTTGAAAAGTTTTGTCATTGTGCGTAAACACATTGTTTTGTTTGTTTGTTTGTGTTTTTATTCTGAATAAAAGGGGGTTGGTAATATACTAATAATACTTAATGTTCTTGATACTGTAGTCTACTGCTCATTGGTTTAAATGGAAATATTTTGTCCCACAGAAGAGTTGACTCACTAAAAGTGGTGGTGGGCTTGTCAGGTTTTGGAGTATTTCAGTCACCCACAATGACCTGAAGCCACATTCCAACATGCATAAAAACCAGAGGGTTCATTGTGTTCAAACCCTTTGTTAAAATAGAAACACTGCGTAAACAAGAATTTGCCAGAACAGTTTTAAAACAAAGGTCAAACAGCACCTGACCTAGAGACTGTCAGCAGATGATCTGACCTGGAATCAGAGGTAAGACTTTTAGATCTAGATTCTCAAAAACTGGGCATATAATAAAAAAAAATTACAGTTTACTAACTAATAGATCTGTAAAAATGCTATTTTTCCGTAATGTGACGTCACACTGCGCTATCGAGACGCAGCAGTGACGCTCCTGAACACTTTCTGTTAGACTAGCTCATGCTCATAGATATCATATATAACACTAGATACCCCATAGCCTTCTCTGGTGCAGGATTTAGGGCAGCCATCTTGGAAGTGTCACCCTCGTCTGATCCAAGATGCAACACCGTCTTCATTTGATGAGAGCTACCACCTTCTCTCTCTGAAAAACAATGGCGAGTGATTCCCTCACAAGGTGCAGTGAAGGTGGTGAGAGCTGCGGAGAGGGTGATTCGTGGTGCTTCACCAAAGCATCCTCCAAAGCTTTCCTCCGTCGCGTACATATCGTCCGGGAGGAGATCGGAACAGAAGATGTTTTCCAGCTTGGGGAACACACTCAGGAGACACAATTTGGCATTGACAATCATCATTCCAACTTGTTGTCATTGGTTGTGTCTGTGTTTCTGAAGATAAGGATGCACCACATTGCAAAAGTCACCTGTCTTGGTTTGCAGAAAGGCAGCACCAGAAAAAAGCTCTGCAAAACTGTCCTATTTCAAGGCTATTAGATTGTGTAAAAATTTAATGAACATGTAAATATTGTTGTCACAACAGATAAGTATATGTATGTATATAGTATGTGTGTGTATATATATATATATATATATATATATATATATATATATATATATATATATATA
>JBBPBX010095213.1:0-13240 GCA_038048925.1 Garcialebias charrua
TAAGAAAGAAAACTCAAATGTTTATTTTTTCCAAACTAAAAATGTGAACTATTCCAAACTACATTGAACAATTCATTGAACATGAACAATCAAAATAGATTCAAAATTATTTATTCATCTACTGAACAATGTTTTTAACCTCCCAGAGAGAACAATTGCAAACAAACAAAAGTACACTTTTGTTTGTTTGCAATTGTTCTCTCTGGGAGATTAAAAACATTGTTCAGTAGATGAATAAATAACTTTGAATCTATTTTGATTGTTCATAATTTGCACTAAAATGTATGAATCCATATTATTATAATAATAATAATAAAATTTATGGAATGTTCTAAGAAAGTTCTAGCAGAACGTTCTCACCTAACG
Source organism: Garcialebias charrua (assembly GCA_038048925.1). Taxonomy (NCBI): domain Eukaryota; kingdom Metazoa; phylum Chordata; class Actinopteri; order Cyprinodontiformes; family Rivulidae; genus Garcialebias; species Garcialebias charrua. The sequence continues at coordinate 367 of JBBPBX010095213.1, forward strand.
TTCTGAGAACCACGAGAAAACTCCACACCAGAACGTTCTCAGAACGTTAGGAGGGAACGTTCCCGTAACCTAAAAATAACGTTCTCAGAACGTTCTCAGAACGTTCTCACCTAACGTTCTCAGAACGTTCTCAGAACGTTCTGACAACGTTCTCACTAACGTTCTGAGAACCACGAGAAAACTCCACACCAGAACGTTCTCAGAACGTTAGGAGGGAACGTTCCCCTAACCTAAAAATAACGTTCTCAGAACGTTCTCAGAACGTTCTTCTGTTACTTGGGATCTGTTTTTTTTTTATATAAATAATGTCCAAACATAACAAAATAAAATTTGGCACACCTAAAACAATTAAAAGTAAAATTGAATTTATACATGAGTTTGTAATAATTGATGTGAACATGTATGATTTGGAAATGTGATTATCAATACAGAACAAGGAGCTTCATTGATCACGTTGACTATCATCATTACATTTTAACACATTTACTATGTAAAAATTAATTTGAACTCAAGGTGGTGTGAAACATGAATAAAGTTTAGATTTTTTTACTATTATTTTTTTAATTTGAGCTAAGTTTGTGTGTGCTTTTACTGGTAATGTATACCCATAGTAATTCACAGCCCAGCTCCAGGTTGAGAAATGCGTTTAAGACAATAAAAGTGCACTGTGTACTCAAGACCATGTTTATTGTTGTGTTTATTAATATATTGTATATTTATTAGGGCTTGAGGAAGTGCTAAATAATCCATAGTTATACCTTTGGCGTCTCCCTACAACACACGTTTTCTATAGGGGAAAGGAAGCTGCAGTGACCACTTTCAATTTAATTTCATATTTTTATTAATTATGATGTGTTCGGAACTCCGAATTGTCGTAAGTCGTGGGCGTCGAGGACCACCTGTATTTTCAATGCCTCGTAGCTCATCTTCACTGTCAGAATAACGTAGAAGTAGATGTCTCTTTAGCGTTTTCGCCATGCTCTCATTCTTAAAGCCATCACAATTCTGTTGTGCTTCTGAAAGATGGAAACATTTTTTCACTGTCACACTTTATACAGACAAGTGATCAGTGTCTATTGGAAAATATGGTAATTCCACAGTGCAGAAGTTGGCCAGATGTTCTCTAATCAGAACTGAACTGAGCTTTTATGTCAACCATCCACTTTCCCACTGGCTTTCACAAAGCTATATATGCGACTCAGATAGTTACACCATGTATGTACTGTGTATACAGTATACAATGTCCACTGTCCAGCTCGACTGTATGTCGGCTACTGAACACACATTACTGTAAATGATTAAATGTAATCTGCATGTGAGCATGGAATTAATTTTAGGTTTATGGATTGATGAGGAATTATTTTATTTAGGTAACAAATGAGGTTACACGTCTGAAAAAACTACATTTATTGTTATGTGAAGAATTTTGCAATGCCTGTTATCAACATACAGTATATGTATTCATACACATATAATGTATATGAACCTTTTCAAAACAATCATTTAGGGGTTAAAAAAATCTGTATTATGAACTGGGGTTATGTGAAAAGACTACCGGTACTAAGTATTGTCATTTATTCTAAAATATAATGTGCAATTTATGTAATATGTTGATGGGGAGGCCGTGTCGTAGTGGTAATTGCAGTCGTCCCCCGATTGGAAGGTTGGAGGTTCGAATCCCGGTTCCCCACACCATGTGTCGTTGTGTCCCTGGGCAAGACACTTAACCCCAAGTTGCTCCCGGTAGGACTGGAAGGCATCTTGCATGGCAGTCTACCGCTACTGGTGTATGAATGTGTGTATGAATGGGTGGATGGTTGGTATTGTAAAGCGCTTTGGGGTCCCTCATATGGGGCTGGAAAGTGCTATATAAATAAGCTCCATTTACTATTTAAGTTCCATTTGATTGTGTGCGGAATTAAAAGTATTGCTACAAAATAATGGAATACGTTGTCATTTTATGTATGCAAGATTAAATACTTCCATTAAATTATTATATTTTACAAAATTACTAAAGTTGGCCCAAAATTTAGTTGTCAGTATGTGTTAAAATTGTGTTTTTGTTAACGTGTGTTTACCCATTGATTTTAATTTTGGATTGGGTTGCAGTCTATGTATGTCTCACATTTGTGACATCAGTACCTGTACATTTTCTATAGTACTTAAGTATTTTTGTTTCATGGGTGATTGCCCTACTCATATAAGTTTAATAGTACATTTTCCTACTAAGGATATTGTATGTGAAATTACTGTCATATATTGTTCTTATAAGTATACAAATTATATATGTTTCATTTTATACAAATTTACTAAGGATCTTATACCTGGTTTCAATGCATTATACAAAAAATATAAGTTTCAAACAGAACATATAAAAACTTTATAAAATTTATATATATCTTTTCCGTATGGGATCTGCCGTCCATCTGCTGTATTTTGTTGTAAAACCGCCATCAAACTATGTTTAAAGAAGAAGGAGCCAGTTAAATCATCTCCCTCCTCCCTAGCAGGCTCCATTCACATAAAGGGAGCTAGCTGGCTAACTTCAGTAGCTTGCTGTATCAAAGTCAAAGTCAACTTTATTGTCAGAACTGCAATATGTACAGGACATACACAGGACCGAAATTGCGTTTCTCTCAGTCCCTCGGTGCAACAGTAACCATCTAAACACTAAACACTAAAACATTTAATAAACATAAGCATAAAATAGTAAAAAAGTGTAACACTGTCCTGAGTTTTTTCATAATAGTATAAAAGTATGAAAATTTACACCAACACTGAAACACCAAACACCCCTAAAACACCAAACACCCAATGAACATAAGCATAAAATGAAATAATAAAAGTGTAATACTGTCCTGAGTTTTTGCATAGTAGTATGAAAAGTATAAAAACGTAAATCTATAAAATAAACTGAAGTTTCTAGCGTTGACATTTGCAAAGAGTGGCACAGCAGCATATAAGTTGATGTACACAGTATATGTATGAGGTAGTTGATGTTGGTATAGAGGCAAAGTGGCATATGAAGTAAGGCACATAAGGCACATTTGGCATCCTTAGATAAGGCTAGTCAGAGAATGCTGTATATGTATCTGCAGTAGTGTAGATAAAAGTAGTGTAAATGTAAACAGTAGTAATAAATGTAAAGCAGTAGTAATAAATGTAAACAGTATTAATAAATAAAAAAAATAACTTAAAAAAATTAACTTAAAAAATAAACACTGCAAAATATCACATCATGCTGATGCTGATCTGTTTTCTTGTTGCTGTGTTTATCTGTGTTCATCTGTGACCATCTGCTCATACAAACTCATGTTCGTGCTGCTGTTTATTCCCACTATATTAGGCTTAGTGTATTACTAGTTGATGTTTTTCTTAGTTAATTCTAGATGTTATTACTGTTTTTCTCTTGCATTTGTTGTTGGATGTAACTGGGACCCCGTGTACATAATCTCGTTTTCATCACATGTACCACATGCGGTGCAAATGACAATAAAGACTCTCTGACTCTGACTAAATGTAAACAGTGAATGTAAACAGTAGTATGACTATAGGCAGTAATGTAATACAAACATTAGTGCAAATATGAGAAGTAGTGCAAACTGAATGAGCACATGACCGAGAGTTTAGTGAATAACCCGTTTGATGACACAGGGTCCAGTGTTAAAAACTTTGTGTTGAGTGGTAATGTGGTATGGTGGCCTACCTCCGTCCGTCCGTCCATCCATTGTTTACGACGTAAAACCGCCGTCAGCTCGGTCCATCTGCCGTCCATCTGCTGTCTTCTGTTGTAAAACAGCCAGGCTCCTCATCCCTGGAGCTGTGAGACTTCCACAGAATTCACCGAGCGTTTCCAGTTCATGTATCCGAGCGCAGCAACCTCTGATCAGACACAAGGTCCGTCCAAAGCCGGGCTCCTCGTCCATCCCTGGAGCTTTGAGACTTCCACAGAATTTACTGAGCGTTTCCAGTTCATGTATCCGAGCGTAGCAACCTTTGATCGGACACACGCTCCATCCAAAGCCGTGCTTCTCATCCATCCCTGGAGCTGTGAGACTTCCACAGAATTCACCAAGCGTTTCCAGTTCATGTATCCGAGCGCAGTAACCTCTGATCGTACACACGGTCCATCCAAAACCGGGCTCCTCATCCATCCCTGGAGCTGTGAGACTTCCACAGAATTCACAGAGCGTTTCCAGTTCATGTATACGAGCGTAGCAACCTCTGATCGGACACACGGTCCGTCCAAAGCCGGCTGTCTGTCCAGCTTGCTCCAACAAGTTTTGTAGCATCCGCAGCTAACCGGAAACTGCCGGAAACGGTGTAAATCAGCTTCAAATTAATAATAATAATAATAATTTATATATAAAGCCATTTAAAACAACCACAGCTGCAACAAAGTGCTGTACACATAAAAGCAAGAACATTTAAACACATAAAATAAGATTAAAAAAAAAAAGAGATGTGTGACGTAACCCCGAAACGTTGTGTCAAGGCCGTCGTAAGTCGAGGACTACCTGTAGTTGCCACTGCTCTGTCAGGGAATGTAGTATAAGTTATGTCTTCAGTCTATCCAAGTGAGTGAATAAGTGCTATGTGTTGAATCATTGTACAGTATGCTCCCATACGATGATGAAATTAGTTCTCCTCATTTAACCCATCACACATGAGATACATCCAGGTGGAGCAGTGGGCAGATATGTGGGTAGGTGCCAGTGGTGCAATCAGGCATTAGGTGCCTTGCTCAAGGACACCACGACATGTGGGCATGGCAGGGAGGCGACTTTCTGGTCTGAGTCGGCTGCCCTACCTCCTCACCATCTCCGCCCCATCTCTGGAAGTCTCCATCAATCTACAGTCTCTAACAAGCTGTCAACCGCTAAGTGCTTATTTAACCTTATATTTCTGACATTATAATAATAAAAATAATAATGTGTTTGTCATCTGTGTATGTTTCCCATACACAGACGAAATTCGTCTCTGCATTTAACCCAACCACCCCAGGTGGTGCAGTGAGCAGCCAGAGGGCGCTCGGGGAGCTGGAGAATTATTCAATATTGTTAGTCACAGTAACATCTATATAGTTTTAAAAATCTTGAACTGATTAAAATTCCAATACAGTCATCAGGTTTTAACTATTGAGTCAAAATTATTTAAGCTACCGTATTTCCAGTCTATAAGTCACACCTTTTTGCCTAATTTGTATGCCCTGCGACTAATAGAGGTGAGACTTGTTTATGGATTTTCCCCCCATATTTTTAGACAAATTTTTGGCTCAGATAGGACCGTTTTTCATTTTGGCAAAAAAAGGTGCAGTACCACTTTTGTTCGCTAGGGTACACGACTGTTCCCACCTCATGTGTCCGACGGCAGCCTCCTCTAGTCGGACTGACTCTGTCGCAGCCCAGCCTCCTGCTCTGGAGCTCTGACACTTCCAGAGAGTCCACCGACCGTTTCCAGCTCATGTGTCCGAAGGCAGCCTCCTCTGGTCGTACACACTCTGTCGCAGCCCGGCCTCCTGCTATGGAGGTATGAACTACTAAAGCACAGGACAGATTTTGTTGAAACTTACAGAAATTAATTACTGGGTGGACATTTACAAACTGTTAGCTGTAGGAAATGTTTAGACCTAAAATTCGATGTTTTAGCAACGTAGATGTTTAGCGGTTAGCTTGTAGTTCCGTGTTGTTAACAGGTACTATTTTGGAAAATAGCTCATAAACCACACATCAGATTTTCTTTAAACTTACAGAAAGTAATTACTTGGTGGTCATTTACAAACTATTAGCTGTTGGAATTGTTTGAGATAAAATTCGATGTTTTAGGAGCGTAAATGTGTTGCGGTTAGCTACAATGTTTTTCCGGCTACTATTTACCAAAATAGCTCATAAACCACACAGCAGATTTTCTTTAAACTTTGTTATGACCCAAGGGGTCAAGTAACATGAAGGGACACAAGACCAGAAATGACGGTTAAAAAAAGCTTTTATTTTAAGCTCTCCAGCTGCGCCTTCTTGGCTGTGCCTCCTCCAGCAGTCCTGAGAGAAGAAAAAAAAAGAGTCCACAACCCTCAGCTTCCCCGTGTCCCTCTCAAAGTAATAAAATTAAAGTCAGGCCAGGTCGATTCCAACTTCAAGATGGTTACTAAACAAAACCAAACTCCAAGTCCAGTGGGACACTCACGCCTCCTGTCTTCAGCACCCCGGTTGGGCGCGCCCCGTACATAGCAGCGACATCAGGTCACAGCTCCTTCTTCTTACAGCAACGACATCAGGTCACAGCTCCTTCTTCTCATAACAACGACATCGGGTCACAGCTCCTTCTTCTCATATCAACAACATCAGGTCATAGACAGTTTCTTCTTCTTACAACAACATCGGCATCATCACTCTGCGACTTCTTTCGGCTTCAACATTCGGACATTCTTCTTTATCATTCAGATATTCCTCGGCTGTTACATTTGATTTCCTTTCGGCCATGGCTCTCAGCTGCTCCTGCTTCATACTTCTTCCTTCTGCTGCTTGGACCTCCTCTCGCCTATATTTCTGCTGCTTGGACCTCTTATAAGATGGGGCAATCACCCCACCTACAGCGTGCCTTAATTAACCCACAGCTGCAGTCAATTAGCCTCCAAAACCTTTAAACACCTCATCCCTCTGACCTGAACAAAAATGTCATCCCCATGGGATGTAACACCCCCTCACAAAATAATTTGCATGGGATAATGCAGCTAAACCCATGCAAAGACAAAAACAAACCCAAAACAACAAAACCTAGTATATTAAAAAAACACAACCCAGTACCAACACCCACCATTCACATTCAAAATACCCCAAACCCAATAAGACGTTGCCTGTTAGGTTTCACCTCAGAATGCTTCTGATAAGCATCACCCACAGCACCATTCTGTCTAACAACGCCTGTTTGAGGGTCAGAGTGATTCCATTTCATACCAAACAGAGGGAAACTGGCATCTTCCGATACAGCCCTCCCATCACCGGATAGCGCCAACGTCACAGTTGCAACAGCACCGGTATTAGTCCCTCTGTAAACTATGCAGATAGGATCAACAAACATAGAACGATGTTCAACAACCACACCCACAACCTCCTGTGAACTAGATGAAAAATTACTCCAATGAGTAGGAGGAACCGTCTGTACCACCATATCACCTAACTTATTCACTGGGACGTGTTCAGATTCAGAGGAAAATAAAAAACAGTCACTCAGATCAACTTCAACGTTGACCACTTCACACCCTGAATCATTGAAAAACAAAAAAACAGTCACCCAAATCAACGTCAACACCGTCCTCTTTGCATTCTTCTTCCACCTGTGGTGTCACCTCTGGAGTGACCACCACACAATCCACAGCCAAGCCATCATTTTCAAGCTCAGAGACGCCTGTAACTGGGAAAACTGGAGCACTGTCCCACCACATCATCGCCGGAACACCACCTGGGACGAAACCCAACCTCACTCAAACGGACATGTCCAACACCTAGCTCTAATTCCCTCATGTGGCAATCGGTGTTTTAAATTAACATTCTATTATATTTGTACCAACAGCGCCACCTGGTGTACCAACAGCGCCACCTGGGACTTTCACCCAGGAAATCAAATAACACGCAGGTGTGTTTGCAATAAGCAAGAGACAAGGTTCCAAGTTAATGATAATTTATTAAAAACAAAGTAAAAGCAGAGGGATGCCCGTCTGTAGCTAAAAGAATAAGAAAGAAAAGCACAAACTAAAAAGCACAGTTGGCGAGGCTTACCCAGGTCCTGGATGGGAGGCTCCTAAATTAAAATCAATACAAACACCCGTGAACTCACACACACGCACGCACACACACTGGTTGAATCCCTCCACCTGTCTGTGCTTGGGACTGCAGTCACACAAAAGGAGACGTCACCATCCAGGCCACACGCACCTCGCCAATAATCTGCAGGATAAAAAATGAAATAAATAATTTAAACAAAAGAGAAGACAAATGCGCAAACTTCTAATAAATGACAGGTAAAAGAACTCAGTAAAAACAATTATAAAATCCAAGAACGGTCAGCAGCACACAAGCAGGTGCTGCGTAAAAATCCTCCGCTCCCTCTTCTGTCTCTTGGCGTGGGTGTGTCCACGCCGCTCCAAATGTTTGCAGGACGAGCAGCGTCTCTGAGGTTATTTCAAAACCCGGCAAAGCAGCAGTGGTGATTGTGGAAATGAATCTACAATCCACAGTAAAAAATAGTTTAGAGCAAATTGATTAACATAAGGCTCGTGATTGTTTCCACATACCGATCAGGCTCTCTCACTCCCGCACAAACGGGAACGCCCACAGCAACACGCTGGCAGGAGGAATCACTTCACTCGCCATCAACAGGATTGTAAATGTGCTGACAATTATCTGCCGATATAAAAATAAATAAACTACACATATGGAGCTACGGTAAATGCGCAGGAAGCCAACCTCACCTGTACTCTGCATGCAGCAAATGTAATACGGAAGCGCGGTGTGACGCGTCCGTAAACAAGCGTCATTGCATCGCTGAAAGACGTATCAACCAACACACATACGCAGTCTACGCCCTTTTATAGTGAGCGGCCCTAGTGTTATTGGCTGAGCAAGCAATTATCCTGGTAGCAGGTGGAGTCTTCACCTGCTTCCTGCTACACTCATATAAACCATAGTCTGCAACTCTAACTTCTGTTGCACAAAAAGCAATTGTTTTTCCCTCAGAGCATCCTGTCGCTGCTCAACCAAAACTTTATTTTCCCTCAGTGTGGTCTGTCGTTTAAGTTCCTGTTCTCTCAAAGTGGCCTCATTTGTAAGCTCTAGCTTCCGTAAAACATTGTGCTGTTCCAGCTCCTTCTCCCTCAAAACAGCTTTTCTCATTGCTAACTCGAATTCCTTCAAACGGATTTCATCAGCAAACCCCATGGTAGCAGACTAAAATAAAAAAAATGAAACAGCTAACCCACAAAAAACCACTGCCCCTGAATGCAACACAAGCAGCCAGCTGACAGCTTGTACACAATCTGCACCAACAAGTCCGTTCAAAAAAAATACACAAATCCTTCGGAGAATGTCAATAACTACCTCCAAAAGTAGCTCAATTTGTGTCTTTTGTGACGAGCTCCCATATGTTACGACCTGAGGGGTCAAGTAACATGAAGGGACATGAGACCAGAAATGAGGGTTTAAAAAAGTTTTTATTTTAAGCTCTCCAGCTGCGCCTTCCTGGCTGCGCCGCCTCCAGCAGTCCTGAGAGGGGAAAAAAAAGGAGAGTCCAAAACCCTCAGCTTCCCCGTGTCCCTCTCAAACAAATAAAATTAAAGTCAGGCCAGGTCGAATCCAAATTCAAGACAGTTACTAAACAACACTCACGCCTCCTGTCTTCAGCACCCCGGTTGGGCGCGCCCCGCACACAAAGCGACATCAGGTCACAGCTCCTTCTTCTTACAGCAATGACATCAGGTCACAGCTCCTTCTTCTCATAACAACGACATCAGGTCACAGCTCCTTCTTCTCACATCAACGACATCAGGTCACAGTTTCTTCTTCTTACAACAACATCGGCATCATCACTCGGCGACTTCTGTTGGCTTCAACATTCGGACATTCTTCTTTATCATTCGGACATTCCTTGGCTGCTACATTCGATCTCCTTTCGACCACGGCTCTCAGCTGCTCCTGCTTCGGACTTCTTCCTTCTGCTGCTTGGACCTCCTTTCTCCTCTGCTTCTGTTGTTTGGACCTCTTATAAGATAGGGCAATCACCCCACCTACAGCGTGCCTTAATTAACCCTACTAAAAATTGACGATTTGGAACAAAACGCAAGACAGGAAAATCTGGTAATTACTGGCTTGGAAATAAAAAATAGATTGTACTCTAAAGTCACAAAAAATGAAGGAATAACAGAGGATTCATCACCTGAAGAGAAGAAGACTCTAGAAGACCAAGTGGTATCCTTTCTACAGGACAAGGACATTGATATTGACCATGAGGACATTTCAATGTGTCATACTATATCCAGTAAAACTGGTAATCTTAAACCAGTAGTAGTTGTGAGGTTCATCAGTAAGAAAAATAAAAATAGAATAATCATGCAGGCAAAAAAAAAATTAAGAGGAACAAGAATCTACATAAATGAACACTTAAAGGTTCAGTCTGCAGTTTCTGTAGAACTGCAGCACTTAGAAAAAATTTCAACAAGCAAAGCATTCTGATCCCTCCCCCTCAGAGCCATATATGGCTCTGCCCCCTTGTGGTCTGTTAAAATTCAAATTCAAGCTCTGTTTTTATTGGCTGATTCAAATTCAAGCTCGGTTTTTATTGGCTGGTTACAAACTTTGTTTTTATTGGCTGGAAAATGGCGGGTCACTTTTTCTTTTTAGAAATGCTTATTTACCACCTGGAGAAGCAAGGGGACAATATTTTTTTTGTTTTTTTCAGAGATTACCTCTCTAACATCAATCTAGTGACAGAGTGAAGAAATATGTTAAAAATATATTGTTAGAAAAGTTACATATAGCAGCTTTAACAAAAAGAAATGGTATTATTGCAAATGAAGCCAGAATCCTAAGAAAACAAAACAAAATAGTAGCAACATGGACGAAAAATGGAAAAATCTGGATTAAAGTGCAAGAAGATTCTCAACCGAAAGTAATACAGGATTTATCTGACTTGGAAAAGCTCAAGACATAAATAGGTTATGATCAAGATTCACTCCTTAATAAACATACATCAAAAATTCTATAAAATTAACACCATGAAGAAAAATTACACAAACTCATGATGCCGTATGATAAATCGGACCTTAAAATATATGATGCAGATGAAGAAATAGAAAAAAATGTACTTCCATTATTCAACAAAAGTAATTATTATGACAAAATTCAATTTAATGATATAAAGATACAGGATGAAAGCATCTCCATTATTCACATTAACTGTAGAAGTATTAATGCTAGTTTAACGAGGATAACTGAATATTTAAAAAATCTAAACAAAACCTTTTCAATCATAGCACTCTCTGAAACATGGCTAAATGATGACAATATCGATAATGCTTTTATAGAAGGTTATGAACTATATTACAAAAACAGACACAAAAAAGGGTGGAGGAATAGCTCTATTTGCTAAAAATTGAATCAAATGTAAACAAATTTATGCTATGTCTATAGCTGTAGACAATTTAATGGAAATGGCAACTATAGAAGTAATAAATAAAAATGACAAAAAAATAATAATAAGTTGTGTATATTGTGCACCAGGGTCAAACATAGTCATTTACTGACAAAATCCTAGAGTTATTTAGAAAGAGAGGTAACAAAACTGTCTTTTTAAGTGGTGATTTTAACATCGATCTGGGTAATTCAGACGACTCTAATGTTAGTGCATTTGTAAATGCAATGTGTAGTCTGACCTTGTTTCCCTTGATATCTAATCCGACTAGAATAACAACTCATAGTACAACAACAATCGACGATATCTTCACAAACTTGACTGATGAAACTAATATAAGTGGTATTTTAAAAACTGATCTCAGTGACCACTTGCTAGTTTTTACGATTTGTAAAATGGAAAATAATTTCAGAAATCCGATTACAAGACCAACTTATAAAATAAGCACAACCAAAAGAGCAATAGATAATTTAAAAAAATATTTAAAAAAACTAAATTGGAATGGTGTGTATGTGGATGACGTAAACAAATCATATGATGAGTTTATGACTATCTTGGATACCCTGTACAAAAAAAATTGTGTGCAGAAAAATTTCACGCAAAAATGCAATATTGATCAACCATGGATGACAACTGGACTAAGGAACGCATGTAAGAAAAAGAACCATTTGTATTCCTGTTTCCTGAAAACAAGAACCCCTGAGGCGGAAATCAAATATAAAAGGTATAAAAAATAAATTAACAGGAATTATAAAAAAACAGAAGAAGTCAAAGTCAAAGTCAAAGTCAACTTTATTGTCAGATCTGCAATATGTACTGTACAGGACATACACAGGACCGAAATTGCGTTTCTCTCAGTCCCTCGGTGCAACAGTAAACATCTAAACATTGAAACACTAAAACATATAATAATTGACATAAGCATAAAATAGTAAAACTAACACTGTCCTGAGTTTTTTGCATAGTGGAATAAGAGTATGAAAATTTACACCAACTCTAAAACTAAAACATTAAACATTTAATGAACATAATACTGTCCTGAGTTTTTGCATACTAGTATAAAAAAAGAGTATAAAAAGTATAACTAAAATAAACTAAAGGTTTCTAGCATTGACATTTGCAAAGTGGCAAAGCAGCGTATGAGTTAATGTACACAGTATATGTATGAGGTAGTAGTTGATGTTGTTATAGAGGCAAAAAGTGGCATATGCAGTAAGGCACATTGGGCATCCCTAAATAAGACCGTTCAGAGCACATTGTATATGTATCAGCAGTGGTGTAGATATTAGAGTAGTGTAAATGTAAACAGTAGTAGTTACATGTAAGCAGTAGTAATAAAAGTAAACAGTATTAATAAATGTAAACAGAGAATGTAAACAGTATTATGATTATAGGCAGTGATGTAATACAAACATTAGTGCAAGTATGAGAAGTAGTGCAAACTGTATGAGCACATGACCGAGAGCTTAGTGAATAAACCGTTTGATGACACAGAGTCCAGTGTTAAAATCTTTGTGTTGTGTGGTAATGTGTGAGAAAGTTTTAGTGTTAAGGCAGTTCAAATGGGAGGGGGGGCAGAGCAGGCAGAGTGTTTAGCATCCTGACTGCCTGATGAACAGAGCTGTCTCTCAGTCTGCTGGTTCGAGCCTGGAGACTCCTCAGTCTCCTCCCTGATGGCAGCAGTCTGAAGCGG
>JBBPBX010095214.1:0-13240 GCA_038048925.1 Garcialebias charrua
ATCAGTAGGAAGTATGTGACTAAGTCACACCCCCTTCTTAAGGGACACTTCCTGTTGATTCTTTAGTGTTTTTGGAGAGAACTAACTCGCAACTGGTTTCTCTCCTCTGGGAAAGCTGGAGACGTTCCGGTCAGTGTGTCAACTAGACCTACGTTTCAGCTGGAGTTACAGTAAAGCTTACTGTAACCCACTCACTCATTTCTGAAAGAATTTGTTTTCTGAAGTTTTACTTTGAAAGTTCAGCCAGTGCGATTGGGGCCTGTTCCTGCCGGTGAAAGCGTGCTCCCGGTTCGTCTGATCCAGCCATACACGCACGAAGTCGACTGGACCTGAGCGGGACCACACAGCCCGTTAGTGTCCACAAACTTCTCAGCCCTCACCTCCTCTAGACGTCTCGTCACCAGGTAAAGAGGCTTGTTTGTATGCTGCACGTGTCGGAAGTACAGCTGGACCTGTATGGGAAAGGCTGCCACCCTGGTTGGTTCAAAATAATCAACTCCAGTTAACTTAGCTTTCATCTTCTTCCTCCTATTTCTTATTTTCCATAAGCTTTTAATCTGTCAAGTAATGTGCCAACAGTTTAAGTTCCTAACTGTCTGTTTGTTTTAATTTGAATTCTTGTCAACGTAGTTATTAAATCAGAGCTAATATCGATACAAATGTTTAATGTAATTTTTGTGATAGTTTCAATAAAAGGTCTATTTTCTGGTAGACCAACATAAGTTGAAGTCTCTCGTGAAATTACATTTCTGGCTAATCACATCACAGATTTATTGATTTATTCTGAAAAAGTTGAGACCCCGTGAATTGGTGGCATGTTTGTGCAGATAAAAGTCTGCTCAGACCTGCACATCCAAACTATAGGTAAGTCAGTAAACTGACCTCGTAAGTGTTTGATTACACAAACGCCCTATAGATTTGTTACAAAGCATAGGATAGTAAATAAACTAAACAGTTTGAACTATATTAGTTGCGAAAAGAAACCGTTCCAACTAGAACTTAGAAACGCTAAGTCTAAAACCCACAACAAAAAATTAACCTTAACAACCGTTTAAATTCGCAAGATTTAATTGACATTGGTTATAAAGCTAAGAACTGTTTTTCTTGTGTGTGACACGTTGGAATCTGACGACAGAGTGAGTTTGAAGTAGTGATTTTTTGTTTTCTTTTTGCTTAATTGCTACTTTTGTTGTTATTGAAGTTGGTATTGTTTTCTGAACACTCCCAGCCAAAAGAGGTTTTGTATTAATGTTAGTTAAAGACTTAAATGGATTTAACTATGCAAACATGCAGTTTCATTTTGTTAAAAGCCTCAATAATTGAAGAGTCATTGTAGATTAATACTACTTACGGTACTATAATCTACACTGATCTCACAATCATTTAAGTAGAACCGATTCGATCGTTTCTATTCTAGATTACCTATTCATTTTTGATGAGTCTCGCCATAGACTTCAAAATTCATAGGGAATACCAAATTTTGCGTCGTTCGTCTAAAAGGACAACAGACATTTAGACCATACTATATTTTCTTTTCTATTTTTAGTTCAACTTTAAACTAAGTTATGAATGGAGGAATAGTTTGGAAGAAGAGGCCTTCGTTACAGAAGCCCTCCAAAACTCTAAAGGTATAGATCCCTATATCTGAATTTTACAGCATTGATCCACCCCTTAATTGGTAATTGTAGCAGATCTAAACCATGATAGCTTACATACCAGGTGCATATAGGTAAGGCTTAATGTAAAATCCCAATCATAAGCCCATCTAAAACCACATAAATGCATGACACATAGAACCAGAGTGGCACGGACTGGAAACCAACCAGCCTGCAACCTTCGATGTGGGGACCTGCAACTCCAACGTTGGTCTTCAACCTTCATCTAAGGGCCGCCTCCTCTGCGTCAATCGAGGGATCCCCTCTACATGCTGTTTAAAACCATTGTTGCTGATGGAATCAACAACTCTAATCGGTGTGGAATTACCGCTGTGAAATTACCGCTGTGGATTATAAGACTTTGTTTTCCGAGGGATCACAGACTCAGTTTTCCAGGGGTTAACAGACTCAGTTTTCCAAAGGATTAAAAGCTTACCGCAATGGGATTACCTACGAACAGTATGGAATTTCCAAGAACATTATGGGATTATAATTTTTTTTTTCCACTTGCTGTATTACATAAAGGTCAGAGACATTCGGTGGTATCCTTTCGTGTTGGAACTCATCCCCAAGGACAGGCGATGACTTCCAAAAAGGGGTCTGTAGTGATACAGGTCCTCATGCTTGACCTTCAAGTACACCTTTGCACATCTCTCTGAAACTTTGATTGTTACGCTTTTCTTGAGCTCTCAAGGAGACAAGTGGACACTATTTTATTGCATTTATTTTGTATTAAGAGACACAAATCAGAAGAGACTTTCTTTAATTTGTGTTAATTCAGAATTAATCAACACAATAACTTCAATATACTGTATTGATCATGGTTTATGCTGTTAGAATATTATTCACTTCTTCATATGATGAATCAAAGCATCACCTGTTATGCATATGAACAAGTATATTCTTAATATGTGTATGATTTGACTAAGCTGGTGTATTTTAAATATGCCAAAGTTAAGAGAACATGTCAGAATGATCTTGTGAGACTTTGTTTAAACTGTATGCTCTATGCAGAATAACTGTCTAAAGTTGATGAACAATCCATTCGTATTTGTTATGGAAATGTTTAGAGACACAGAGGGAAAAGTTGTAGACTAAACTCGTCGTCTGTCTCCTTTTCCTAAAAACAAATCTCATCTGTTCTCAGGCATTCCCCTCTCTCATTTGGTCAAACAAACCAACGAGCGAGCGGAACGTAACTGTTGGTCATACTTCCTTCTTAAGAAACACTTCCTGAGTGAAATCAGGTTGGAAATGGAGCAACAGAGTGAGACAGATGGAAAGAGAGGAATCTGAACTTTAGAGTTCTCGGGGAGAAGCTGGAACTCAGTTCTCTGGGAGAAGCTGAGATGTGTGAGCTCTCTGGAAGAAGGGAATATGCATAGACGTCTTTCTCCAAGCTGATGGACGTCCGGCCATAAGTCAAAGGCCCGCGTCTTCAGCAAAGGTTCAAACAGCACGTCAGCTGTGAGCCAGTCAAGTGTCACAGCTCCAAGCTGTGAACTCTTTCTGAAGTTATCTTGAAAACCAAACCGGAACTGAGTGCATTACTCTGTGAGGCAAAGCAGATCTCACGAGACCGTGGAAAGATGAACGTGAGTCGCCTGTAAAACGCAGCAGGGCATGCGCGTGTGGCTGGACTAGTTTACTGGAGTCGAGACCAGAAATCTTCACAAAGGTAAAAAGTCGTTTCATCACGGTACTGACGTCGAGCCGAAACCGACCAGAGGATGTGCTATCTCTGGTTAAAACATCTCAAGATAAGACTTCAACCATTTCCTTTCAATCTTTAATCTTCCTCCTCAAACTTTCTCCTCTTGTTTATGTTTTATGTTTATTCCTGAAAGTAAACTGTAAGTTTGTGCCACAGAAATAAGTTAATATAAGACCCATTAACTTGTATTCTGTTGTCCTGATGTTTTAATCTGCTGAAAAGTTAGTTATAGGAATCTGATCGATCAATCTATGTAAATAAGTTTTGATTTGTAATTTGATGATTTTGTTATTAAATGATTCTACCTTTGGTAGGTCAACATAATAACGTCTCTTGTCAATTACATTTCTTCATTGAGTTACAGATTTATTGATATTAATCTGAAAAAGATGAGAACCCAGAAATTATTGATGTATCTTCTGTCAGTCTAAACCCTGCCAAATTTACATCTAAAAATAGATAAGTCATTTTAATGACCTTCATCTTCATAATCTGACCTATCTTAGTATTTATTACACAAGATTAATAAGAAGCATAAAGCTACAACAGTAGCCATGATGCAGAGAGGACATTCACAAGCCTATCAGCAGAAACAACATCCCTGCATCACAAGGTAAATCCCCCAACACACTGTCAAAATACATCTTATAGTGCATTCAGTTACAGTTTGCTATGTTTTGTTGCTGTCACTAGATTTATTCTGCCTACTGTTTTTTGATTGTTTACACTGCATTTAACCATACTGTACATTAAATGTAATGTCATGTTTTATTTCTAGGTAATGAGGGATTTAGTTCAGAGAGGTCCAATGCAGACTGAACCAGCAAATGGAGATCTGGATGTCTGCAATGATGCACCCCAAACCCAAGATGAGCATACAGGTTTGTGTTTTATAACTTGTGATCAAGAATGAGCTGACTTTGTCTTAAAGTTGTATAGCAGTCATTGTATCAGCATAAAACACATTCACTATAATGAGAGAATCTGCATGTACAGAAAGAGTTAAATAATCATCATGATGATAATGATATATATTTTACACATGTACACAAGTCCCTACATAAATAAATTTTGAACATCAGATGAAGATTTTTACATAAAATGGTAAAGTCAGTAAAAAAAAAAAACCTTCATGGCAAACATAGCCAGTAATATATGGTGCATGTTTTCTATTTCAGATGATGAACAACCTTGTAAAAAAAAAGAAACTGTCAGCACTGGATGAGCTGTTGGGAGAAGACTTCGAAGTGAGGATGGCAACTAGATCTGTGAGGGACCAGGCCAGAAGTCAAGAGGTACAGAGAGCGTGAGGTACAGAGAGTATGTTTTTATATTAATCCGTGCCCACCTGCTCACACAAACTCATGTTCGTGCTGCTGTTGTTAGGCGTACTGTTCTTGCATTATGTTTTGTATTATTAAGTTCAAGTTCAAGTGTTTATTTGTCATATGCAGGTTAACACAGGGTTAACTTAGTACAATGAAATGCTCAGGATGAGAAAAAACGATTTTGACTTGCTAAAAAACACACAACAAGCAAACAGGAAATACTAAAGCATGCAATAAGGGTACAAAATAAACTACCAAAAAGTGAAACAGTAATTATAATATTTACAAAGTTTCTGAAGAGAAAAATAGTAAACAACATGGTAGAATTTCAACGGTGAAGCAGGATGAATTTGTGTGAATAACTATTTCAAGGTAGTAATGAAATATAAGCTAAAATGCACATGATCTATATTGCACATAACTACTAAACTACAGGTTGTGTGACAGGTTATTGCACAGCGGGTTATTGCACAGCAGGTTATTGCACAGGAGCTTTGTGCTTAGCTTATTCCGTTTTTTTTTCCTAGTGATTTTTATCTTATTACATGTTGCTGTAACCATTTGTGCCTTTTATATTTTTTCTGTATTTTCTGTAGGAAATTTTCATTTAGCTGGTCTTTTTAGGTCCACGTTTAAAAATAAACACATTTAACATGTGATTATTTTGTTTGGCTTTTTACTTTATTTTTACCAGTGCTTTACAGCACCCTTTTATATATGATATATGTGGACTTTTACTAATTTAAAAATGCTCTAAGAATGTCACATTTATAGAAATTGTCCTTTTTCTTTCATAATGAAATATTTGTTTACCGGTACATCAACAAATATTAAAACGTAGAATTATTTGAAGTTTAATCGAATCGAACCGAATCGAACCGAATCGCTTTTACACTGTATCAAATCGAATCGAATCGTTCCGTTTTTAAAATAAATCGTTTTTGAATCGAATCGTAACCTTTGTATCTAGATGGGAATCGAATCGTCTGTCACACAGAGATGTACAACCCTAGTCATTTGTTTTGGGATTGTTTTCATGGAGCTGGTCGCTTGTTTTTGTCGCGAGATCTGGCAACACTGGTGAGTAGCATCTTAGCTAGCAGCTAGCCGACTTTTCATCTTAACATGTCTGCTGTTTGGAAGTATTTTACACTAAACACCGCAAGACAGCAACGTTCAATGTCTGCAGAGCTATAGTGCCACATTAAACTGCGGTCAAGTTAGTTTTACATTGGACATTCGAGCTCCGGGGCTTCAGCAGTGTGTTTTTCTCTTTCAATCCGGGGTGGGCGCTCTGATTCCGGGAAGCTGCTCTCAGCTTCCCCCTGGAGCTCCGTGGCTTCACATCGCTGAAGCCATGGAGCTAAAATGTCCAACGTAAAACTAACTTGACCGTAGTCCAAGATATATTTTACCCTCCAGGAGATATTTATCAGTACAACAGTAGACAAGTATGAAAAAGAATATTAATTAAAAATTACAAGAAAACTGTATTAAAAAACAAACATAAACAGCTACATTATAAAGTGATGTAAAATACTAAAAACAGGAACATGTCTGTGTTGAGCATGCATCAGGGTATGTCTGTCTTGGTTTATGCCATGAACTTAGCAGATCTAAAGCTATTTAATATTTTTTATTTAATTAATTTATTCATTAATTTAAAAGAGACTACCGGTAAATAAAACAAATTCATCAAAAAGAAAACATTGAATGAAAAGAGTGCAGGAAGAAGAAGAAACATCTTATATCACCCCATTATTTAAAAGAATATATAAATTAACTTTAAACAAACAATCACTGAACTCCATATCTGTAAAATTAACTGAATTATAACCATTTTTGAGTTGGCTTATTTTAATTATCTGCTCCAGCCATCTTCAATTCAATTGTAACCAAAAGTTAATCAGCAGTAAAGAAACATCCGTTTATTATTTCTTGAAAGATTTTTCAAAATCTGTCCAGCGGGTCATGAGATATTTTGCTAACAGACCGACACCAATGATTCCAAATAAATAACGTTATACTTTTAAAGAAAGATCTTATGCATTCTAAAAGTCCTTTGAATATGCTTTGGGAATGAGTCTCAGCTACTACCACACCAAAATGTATCTACATTTTTTGTCAAATTGACTGAGTTGTAGTCAATATTGTGTTGTTTAAGTTCAGTTAGCTGTAGCAGCCATCTTGAATTGGATGTACTTTAAAAATCAACCAGTCGTAGAGAGCCATTCAGTGAATATTTCTTGAAAGTTTAATCAAAATCTGTTTAGTTGTTCATTAGATATTTTGCTAACAGGCAGATGCAGAATACAAACATAATTGTTGACTTTTGGAAGCATGTGATGAAAAAGAGACTAGGTGAAAGTAACTAAAAGTAAGTAACTGAAAGTAAGTTTTAAGTAGTTACACATTTTGTGTTAGCAGAATTTAATCATAACTTTGAAACTTATCCAACATTAATAAAACTTACCTCAAGTTGCCTTTTTGGACATTCATGCATATTTATGTACACATTGTACTTGAGAGGAGATTATTACAGCCTCATCTAAAACCAATGATATGGAGGATATCGGAACTGGATCGGTATCGGTAGATACCCAGTTTTAAATATCGGGATCGAATATGAAGTAAGAAAATGTGGATTGGTGCATCCCTAGTTACTAGGTACAATAGATCCCGTCATAGCCCCAACAGGCATGACATCTATCTTTGACAAATTAACCTTAAAACCCGACACGTGTCTGAATTGGTTTAAGTATTCCATCAGATGCGGAATGGATGTATCAATTTTGTCCAAAAATAAAAGTACATCATCCGCATAGAGAGAGATTTTATGTATTTTATCTCCAATCTCTATCCCCTTTATCTTGGTTTCAGTTATTATAAGCTCTGCAAATGGCTCAATAGCCAGTGCAAACAAGAGAGGTCCCAGTAGACACCCCTGTCGGGTTCCTCGCTCAAGGAGGAAAGGATCAGAGCAAAGGGAGTTGATAATTATGGAGGCCCTGATGCATGCTCAATAATCCAGGTAGAAAAAGCAAAAAAAGCTAAGTCTGGTCCTTTGGACATTCAAAAAACAAAACAAAACAAAACAAAGCAAAAAAAAATGTAGAAACGTTCCGTCTCAAGTTTCAAGAGTTGACACAGTTGTTCTATGGAAAGCGTGGTCCTGCTGCTCAGAGTGGTGTCTGATTTTAACCTTAAACAGACCACCTCTACTGCCTCATCAACAGGAATGCACGTAAAGAGTGATGTGACATCAAAAGAGACCATTGTTTCATCAGTCTCCATGATGACATCCCTCACCTTATCTACAAAGTCCAAGGTGTTCTGTATGTGGTGTTCTGAGCTGCCCACTAAAGGGATGAGTACAGATGCCATATATTTGGAAACATTGTAAGTGGCCGAGTTAAAGCTGCTATATGTAGTTTCTGGAGAACGCTGGACAGAAAAATTTTGAACAGACACCTTTCTGGTCCCTCCCCCTTGCTCTCGACTGAACTGCAACTCAGCTTCCTTAGCTCCTCCCCCACAGCATAGCCTGTCTCATGAACGTGCATGTGATACTGTAAACTTTGTTATCTTTATTGTTTAGTTTGAATAATAAATGATTCAAGCAAAGACACATACCATATTTTCCGGTGTATAGGTCGCACCTTTTTTAAGTTTTTTTTTTTTAAGGCCTGCGACCTTTACACCAGTGCGACCTATTTATGGATTTTTTTCCATCTTTTTAGATCAATTTTTGGCTGAGTTATGACCCTTTTTCACTTTGGCAGAAAATGGTGCAGTACCACTTTCGGCCGCGAGGGACACAGTGTAGTACCACTTCCAGAGGAGTACACCGACCCAAGAAGAAGAAGTAGACCATTTCCAGCTCATGTGCCCGAAAAAAAGCTCCTCTGCTCGGACTGATTCTGTCGGCCGCCTGGGCTGGATGTAGCTTATGTTAGCTCTGTTTGTTTGCTGTTTGTCAGCAAGATAAGTCAAGAACCACTCAGCTGATTTTTCTGAAACTTACAGAATGGAATGGAATCACAGTGTGGACGTTTACAAGTGAGTACCTTTATTAGATGTTTGAGAAAAAAAAAAAAAATATTTTTGTAGCATTTAGCTTCTAGTGTTAGCTTCTGTATTTGTTATAAATAGCTTCGAAACCACTCGGTGTATATTTATTTCTGCTTACAGAGTAATTATAACACTCCAATGTACTTAACTATGTCCTGGATGAATCATTTGAGATGAGATTCGATTTTTTATTCGTGTCAGAGGCGGACTGGTCTCGTGTTAGCCTTCGTTTTATATCTGTGTACTTCTGTTTACGTCATAAATAGCTTCAAAACCACTCGGTGTATATTTTTTCTGCTTACAGAGTGTAATTATAGGAGCTTTAATGTACGTTACTATGGTCTCGAGAAAACATTTGACCTAAAATTCGATTTTTTATTCGTGTTCTGAGAGGCGGACTTCCCGTGTTAGCATTCGTTTTTATTTCAGTTTACTTCTGTTTGCTTATAAATAGCTTCGAAACCACTCGGTGTATATTTTTTCTGCTTACAGAGTGTAATTATAGGAGCTTTAATGTACGTTACTATGGTCTCGAGAAAACATTTGACCTAAAATTTGATTTTTTTATTCCTGTTCTGAGAGGCGGACTTCCCGTTTTAGCATTCGTTTTTATTTCAGTTTACTTCTGTTTGCTTATAAATAGTTTTGTAACCACTCGGTGTATATTTTTTCTGCTTACAGAGTGTAATTATAGGAGCTTTAATGTACGTTACATTGGTCTCGAGAAGACATTTGACCTAAAATTCGATTTTTTATTTGTGTTCTGAGAGACGGACTCCTCTCGTGTTTAGCTTTGTTAGCTTCTGGCAGACATTAGCAACAGAGCTAAACACTCGGTCCATATTACCGGGTTGACTCAGTGGTCACGCGGTGCATCAGCGGTGGATGACGCGTTACGTCGGCGGTGACATAGGTGCGACCTATTTATGGATTTTTCCAATTTATTGATAAATATTGGACACTGCAACCTATACAACGGTGCGACCTATACAACGGAAAATACGGTACTAAAAGTGATAGGTTGAACCTCCGCTATATTGACACAGCAAATGCTTGAAAGAGAACGTGCTCGGATGCGCGCTGCGGGCTGGGACAGGCGGGGGCGTGGGTTAGGAATGTGAGAAGCTCTGTTTTTATTGGCTGGTTAAAAACTTTGTTTTTATTGGCTGGTTAACGGCGGGTCACTGTGGGTTTTTAGAAATGCTTGTAGTACCACCTGGAGAAGCCAGAGGACTACAGTTTTTTCCAGAGATTACTTGTCTAACATCAGTCTGTCAGGAGATAGTGACAGAGTGAAGAAATATGTTAAAAATATATTTTTTAGAAAAGTTACATATAGCACCTTTAATCATGCTAACAATTGGTCTTAAAGGTACACCTTGTTTGTGGTTCCCTTTCAGTCATGTTCTCTTGGTGCAACATATTCTATGGGAATTGCGCCCCCGTGCGATTACCTGAAGGAATACATTCACGCCTTTACGGCAAGGGCGTCAGCGTTACGTCAGAGGCCCCGCCCTCTGGGTATTTAAGCCGCTGACGCCCATCCATCTTTCTCTATTTTGACCTTCACCTCTCTTAAACCTGAACTACCTCTCTTCGCGGGACTTCTCTGTTGCTTCATCGTTCAACCAGAGGTGAGCTTGCTCCCTACACAGAGTGTACGGAGAATTATTCCTGCATACTACTGGGCTAGCAAAAGCTAGTCCAGTACATTTTCTCTTAATCCCGAAGTATTTTCTTCTCCTCTCTCCGCAGACTGCTTCGCTTGACAGCGCTAGCTGCGCAACAACGCTACCCCTGCTAACTCGTTACGGGCTAGCCAGCGAAAGCGAGGCGACGGATGAGACGTTTCAAAATAAAATAAAAAGGATTCTGGAAGGACTCGCTCGCCTTATCTCGGACATGCCTCCGGAGAAAGAAAAGCGAAAGACAAGACTTCCATGGAAAACCAACAGGACGGCGAGCCCAACCTCGCGCGCCTGTCTTGGCGGATACGGTTTCTCCCTCACAGCGACGGACACCCACGAGGCTTGTCCCGTCTGATTGGGGATGTTACACGCAAAAATGGCGCTGGATGTGCCCGACTTTTGCCCACACTGCAGCCAGATGCTGGAGGCGATGCTACGGCAACGGGCTGACCTTGTCGCCAAGGCCATGGGCGTTGCAGCAGCGTCAACGGATTCAGACACTACCGAGCCCCTCATTCCCACGCCGGAGCTCGAGAACATGGCTCTGCACGACAGCCCACGAGTCGAATGGAGTGACAGCCCTGACGTGCTGGCTCCTATGGTGGACTTAACAGTCGAATTCGACACTCGAGGCCTGATGAACAAGGACGAGATCTCGATTTCAGCCTCAGGCAAATTTTCCGAGGAGGACGCCAACGTCGAATATCAGAGTCAGAGTCAGAGTCAGAGAGAATTTATTGTCATTTGCACCGCATGTAGTACATGTGTTGAAAACGAGATTATGTACACAGGGTCCCAGTTACATCCAACAACAAATGCAAGAGAAAAACAATAATAACATCTAGGATTAACTAAGAGAGACATCAGCTAGTAATACACTAAGCCCTAATGTAGTAGAAAAACATCATTATAAACAGCAGCACGAACATGAGCAGATGGTCACAGATGAACGCAGCAACAAGAAACAGATCAGCATCAGCATGATGTGACATTTTGCAGTGTTTATTCTTATTATTTATTTATTCATGAGTCTGACAGCCTCAGGGTAGAAGCTGTTCCTCAGTCTAGTGGTTCTACATTTGATGCTCCTCAACCTCCGTCCCGAGGGGAGTGGTGCAAAGAGTGAGTGTGCTGGGTGAGTGAGGTCTTTCATGATGCAGGTGGCTCTTTTTCTGCATCTGGAGGTGTAAATGTCTGTGATGGTGGGGAGACTGACTCCCACAGACTTCTGTGCAGCCTTCACCACTCTTTGTAGAGCTTTCCTCTCTGCAACTGTGCAGCCTCCATGCCACACGTTGATGCTGGAGCACAGGACGCTCTCCACTGCACACCTGTAGAACGAGGTGAGGACTGAGCTTCTCAGACCGGCTCGTCTCAGCCGTCTGAGGAAGTAGAGTCTCTGATGACCTTTCTTGATCAGGCTGGTGGTGTTATTGCTCCAGCTGAATATGAGGAACAGGGAGAAGACCTCTCCCAAACCCCGGTACCTGTACTCCCGGAGACTGACTTTTCCATCCTTTCTCTGTTCGACCTATGTCACAGAGCAGCGGACGCGCTGCAGATCCCAAGGCCAGAGCCTCCGCCTTGTCAACAGGTCACTAGGCTGGCAGGAAACTATTTTTACTCAAAGCAGCAGGCTGCCACGAGACAAAGGATGCCCATGTTCCCGGACTTCCTCACAGAACTGACTCGCACCTGGCCTCAGCCCCGAGCTCCCATGTTGTTACCACTCTCGCAGTTTCTCGACGTGGACGGGATGGATGAGGTGGGAATAGCAAACGTGCCTCAAATTGAGGACACACTGGCGTCTCACCTGGCTCCCAAGTCATCTGGGACAAAACCAACTCTCCCCAGCAAAGCTTGTCGAGCTTCAGCTTCTCTGCTTGAGAAATGCTATGGAACTCAGGGACTCGCAGCGCGCGCCATGAACGCGTCCGCGTTGATGCAGGCTTACCTGGCTGAAAAACTGCAACAGCTCCAGGTAACGACGGACAAGCAAGCTGCCGCTGACTTGCTGGATGAGGCCCGCAGAGCAACAGACTTTGTGCTCCGCATGATGGGAACAGCCGCTGTTGCTCAAGGCAGAGGCATGGCTGAAGTGGTCATTGCGATACGCCATCTGTGGATGACTCTAATGCCTCTTATCCACAGGTCTGGTTCCTGTAAGGTCCCATTGTGGCTTGTTTGGGCCAGTTCCTATGGGACCGGTTTATTTCTGTACCCACTGCGTGCATTAGGACCCCTTTAGTGGGCGTGAAGTTCTCCTGCAGTG
This sequence comes from Garcialebias charrua, assembly GCA_038048925.1. NCBI lineage: Eukaryota > Metazoa > Chordata > Actinopteri > Cyprinodontiformes > Rivulidae > Garcialebias > Garcialebias charrua. The sequence goes on from JBBPBX010095214.1 coordinate 12,729, forward strand.
GGCGGGTAGTTCTCCTGTAGTGGGCGTATCATTAATATCAACGCTCCTAACCAGCTGGTGGTGCTAGTGCTACATTAAGCTCTTTACTAACCACCACTAACACGCATTAGAAGAAGAGTTGGAAAAGAACACACAACCAAAATGGATGATCTTGTTTCTTTTTTGAACATTCTGCTTTGCCTGTGGCTTTTTCAGGTACATTATATATATATATATATATATATATATATATATATATATATATATATATATATATATATATATATATATATATATATATATATATATATATATATATATATATATATATATATATATATATATATATATATATATATATATATATATATATATATATATATATATATATATATATATATATATATATATATATATATATATATATATATATATATATATATATATATATATATATATATATATATATATATATATATATATATATATATATATATATATATATATATATATATATATATATATATATATAT